>JAHBCN010012698.1:0-26224 GCA_019359885.1 Listronotus oregonensis
TTTTACTTTTTTTAAAAAACTCATATTTACACATCACAAAATATTTAAGACTTTTTATAAAGTAAATTAAAAAGATAAACATTACCACATGAACATTTTTTTATATGAACTGTTACACTTTATGTGATTTAGAAAATAAGCTTTCCATAATTAAATAGTCTGACAAAAATTTGGGAAATATGAAAGGAGAGTTGTAGAATCAGATATTTTTATGAATAAATTTTTCCCTATAGTTTATATTATTTTTTTTTTTTTTAATTAGGATAATTACTTATCACTGGTTTTATCTTGGAAACTATTGTACTTTTTGGGTGGACGAAAAAATTTTATTAAAAATAACAGGCAATTTATACAACATTTTTTACATCCATATTTTTCAGTGGCATCTTTAATAGCAGAGTGGACGCAACATTTACTTTTTTACACAAAAATGCTAAAACTTTGGGATAAACAATTTCTTAATATTGTTAATTAATTAATTTTTTGAGGTTTTAATAATCGATAGGGTACTACAGTTTAAGTTTTAGAAAAACTCAAACACGAAGGATATTTAATCAATTTTTTTTTACTTGACCAGCCTTAGTTTTAAAAATATGTTTCACTTTGTTAGTGCTTTTTTGCGTATAAGTAAATTTTCGCCCACTCTAGAGGTTAACAGAAAATAGTATATGAGGAAAGGCGTGAAAAATCGTTTAGTGATTTTAATCAAATCGGTGATCAATTACTTTAATATTAAAAAAGTTTGCCCATTTTAATATACTTAGTATCGTGCGCCTTCTAGTGATAAAGTATTATACTAATTTTTATTTTAAAGCTATACCATCCATATGTTGCTGTACATTAAATGGTTAACAAAATAGGATTTACGACCATATTTAATTAAACATTCTGTATTATTACCACACACCACACATTAGGGATCCAAACAACCTTTTAATGTAATATAATCAACATAACAGAACCACCTATTTAAATCCTTAGAAAAACCTCTTTACAACGTAAGTTATATAACGTGGGTGTTTCAGAATATGTATTGGGCCCAACCAATGCAAAATACGTAACGAGGCCGTGTAAGTTTCGAAACCAAAACGTTGTATTTTTAACGTAACTACGATTTTGTTAAGTTGAAGGAAATATAACGAAACTATTAGGTTCAAGGCGCTGTTATTGTTTCAAGATGATTAACGTAACAAAGGAACAAGAAAACATAAATGTAAAGTAATTAGGATGATTTTTTGCTTAGTGGGTTGTTATTAATGTCTAAAAAAAGTTTTTTAAACAATCTTAATTTCTGAAAATTTATTTTTAAATAAAGTTTCATGAAATAAGATTGTGAAAAAATAAATGCCTTTTAAAACTTAAGGCCCGTTTTACAAAAGACAGATGATCAGTCGCGATGGTCAGCCGTGACGTTAATCGAATTAAATTACATTCACATGTGTCTATCGTCTTAATATCGTTCATGTATTTAAGAAGTGCAGAGAATCGCGTTGTTGTCGCTTTGTGCGTAAAAAGATTTAAAAAAGCCGAAAGAAAAAACGAAGGTCCAGAACTATTTCGGTACATCCTCTGTATTTGTATAGAAATGCCTAACAAAGAAGTTTTGTCATTTTTTATTCAAATTTACGAGAAGAACTAAGAATTTTTTTTGTATTCTTAAATTTTAATTTGTTCGATTGACGAGCTGCACCACAAACTAGAAACAAAAAGTGGTTTACTTATTTTCTTAGAGCTTTAAACTTTTCAGTAAAAAAATTGACGGTAATTAATTAGAATCGCGGCTCAAATTAAGTTATCGACAAGTTTTTTTTAAAATGTTCTATTTTTTTGCACATTAAGAAATATAACTTAATTTTTTTTTTAATATTTAATTTTTAAGAGTAAATTCAATTTAAAAGGCTTAAACATTTTATTTTTTTTTGGTCTGGTTAAAATTTTTATGAAATATTTTTTTCTTAAAAACATTTTTTTTTTTCTAATGTTTATTGTATCAATTTGAAAAAAAAAATGAAAATATTTACTTTTTGATTTTGTATAAAGTTCTCAAATATTTTTATTCTAAAGTTTTTTAAACCTAAAATAATTAAAATAAATTTTAAAATGTCAATTCTTCCGTTTTTTTTTTAAATTTTAAAAAATTGATATTTAAATTATTTTTTAATTATTTTTGTTACACGTAGGATTTAAATGACATCACTAAAAATTGCTTAACTTAAATTAATGCATTTTATTGACGAAAAACTTGAAAAATACCTATTTTTTTATATTTAAAAGTATTGCCTTAAAAAATTCGTAAATGCGCCGTAAAACAGAATAAAATGAAAAAAAACATGTTAATATCTCTGTTTTTCGATTAGGTGAAGCCGCGATTCTATACAATTGCCAGATTGACTGGAGCTCTAAGGTAAGTTTTTATTTTTTAAAGAAAGGCTGCAAATATTAAGTCAACATTTAAGAAATCAAAAAAAATGACAAAAATAGCTGTAAGTAAAGTTATTCAATAATTAAAGATATTTTTGCCAACATTCACACTTGTCAGCTCTAATAAAGTAGGTCCGCCCACTTCGATGTGTGTGGGCAAACACCGGTGAAAGCACGTTGGGTGTAAATCCATATTCATTACATGGTCGGGGCGAAGAAAATGATACACTTAATGGGGATCTCTGCAATAATTGCAATATTGAGCTAGCATAAATACATTGTCGGTTGGATCGAGTCGGAGTTTGAGATGTATCTTTGAAATACATTTCTGAAATAGTAGGTACATTTTAATCTATATCATACTTTTAAGAACTTTTTTCTAAATTTTAATGATTTAACCTAATTAAAATATTTAATGTTGTTAACAATAATTCAAGAGATGCTCTGTTATCCATGTGTTTAACGAATTCATTTACTGGATGAAAATAGCGATTATGTATAGTGATAATAATTTCGATAAAAGCATACAGCATAATTTCAGGAGCGTTAAGGAAAAGCCAGAATAACTCTACATTGTCATAGAAAAAAATATCTAAAAATGCTCCCTAAAGGTGCGTCAACTATGGGGCGGCTGACGGCACGCGGCTGCCGCACATCGTCTGACGCCTAGTACTGCTCATGTGACAATTAATTTATCCGTTTTTTTTTGTGGGTCAGACGCCGCGGCCCTACCGCTCTCGAGACAGTCAAGCGTCAGCTGCCAATTTGTCAAAGTCGTGCCTGTACGATGTCGAAAATTTCATTTTTCGTAGAGGAAGATGAAATATTGGTGGAATACGCTGAAAAATACCCTTGCCTTTACGACTTAAAACTTTTATCATATAAGGATCAAGGTCTATTTATTACAGTTTGAAAAAAGCCTTCGTCAGTTCTGGTTTTAAATAATGAATGAACTTGTTCATTTTCTTTGCACATGCTTTTTAGTAAAATTTCTTTTTCCTCAATTTCTTCTAATAGTAAATCCAATATTTTTTTGTTTTCGCACATTTTTTCAGAAAATTGTACAGATCAGTCGCGTCTACACTTCATAGGAAAGGAGTACTGGCGTCAGCCGTTTGCGTCAGACGTTGCGCGGCAGCCGCGTGCTTCAGCCGCCCCATAGGAAACGTACCTTAACGAAGATACAGGGCGCTAAAGAGGTACCTAGCGAATCACTTTTTTATTGGCTTCCACTTTTAAACTGACTTGTATAATATAGTGAGATTTTTATATTTTATTTTGGTCGTACTTAAATTACTGCACTACCGTAGATATTGTACGTCTTTAGAACTCAAAAAGTCTTTAGAGAATGCAGAATTGGACTTACTCTTACACTTGTTATGCCCAATTTTCGACATATTTTAAATTACATATCTGAAAAGATATTTTTTTAATACTTTGATTTTGTCTTGTCAAAAAAGGTATTCCACATTTAAGTGTAATGGTACGTGTAAGTCCTGCATTCCCTGTAGATGTAAAATATCTACCGTATTCTAGTAATATAAGTCTTTATAACCAAAATAAAACATTAAAATTTTACTAAATTATACAAGTCGAATTAAAGTTGACCCAAAAGGAATATATATATATATATATATATATATATATATATATATATATATATATATATATATATATATATATATATAAATTAATATATATATATATATATATATATATATATATATATATATATATATATATATATATATATATATACCGGGGGTTGCTCCGTCGAGCGGGACATAGGGTTTCCCCATGTAAATTTTGAATTTAAAAATTTTAATTATTTTAAAAAAATGCTATTAGGTTTATTGAAGAGCACAATAAGCTCCCCTTAAAATTAAAATTTAGCATTTTTCAACCAACCACTGCTTAAATATTTGCAACGTAGTATCTCAATGCACTCTGTACTCTAGAAATCAATAATAAAAACACCATATCGATTTATCAGTGACAATTTAGATCATTAATTTATAATGTCATTCCCAAAAAACTGAACAATTTTATACGGAAATTTTAAAAAAGAATCCTCGCATTTCATTTTAGTTTACAGCTAATTCCAACACATGAACTCACAGTTACGCAAGACAATAAAACAAATTTGTCTACATTTAGAAATCAATTTATAACGAAAAAAAGGATTTAATCAAATGCTCAAATATTCCTCCATTAATTTCCAAAAACAATAACCCAAACGATTATAAAACTCATTTACGTTGGCTAGTTGGTACATAGATACCCGGCACATTCAGCGGAAATAGCATTCCTTAGCTGGTCTAAATTTTCATTTTTTTTATTGGTATAAAGCTTAGTATTTAACTGTCCCCTAAAAAAAATCGTTTGGCGAAAGATCCGGAGACCTGGCCAAGATATTGTGTGGTTCGGGCCTATGATGTCGTTATTAAATGCGTTGTTCAAATATTCGCGCACAGCTCTGGTACTGTGTGCTGGGCAGCCATCCATTTGATACCAAATCTCTTGATTTTCAACAGCAAGGTTTTTTGCGGCAAAATTTTTCCCCCCTTTTTAAAAATCCCAGAAAGTACTCCGCATTCAAATTTCGGTAAGGAAAAAAAAGGTCCAAGGATATGGTGGCCGAAAATTCCCCCCCAAAAAAAATTAATTTTTTTTTTGGATATTGAGCCTTTTTTCTCAACAAATTGATTTTGGTTTTCGTTACTCCAGTACCTGCAATTTTGAATGTTGGGTTCGTTGTTTAATTTTAAAATGCATTCGTCAGTAAAGCAAATATTTTATAAAAACCTCTGTCAGTGTTTGTCCTCTCCATCATCTCAAAGAAAATTTTTGTTGTCGTATTTCGTCCCCGCCTTTTAAAATTTTTGGGTCTTTCGTACTTGTAAGCGTGGTTTTTACATCTTTTAAAATTCGACATATTTTGGGGGGTGGTCTTGTCCAGTAATGTCCTCCAATTGTCTCGCGCTAATGTTTTCTTCGGCCCCCCTTTCACAAAGTAGCACGTCTAAATCCATTTGTTTTGTACAATTTGTCTCTGATTTTCAGGGTTTTTTCACATTTGCAATTTTATTATTGATTACTGTGCCTGTAGTTTCTTTTTTTTTTTCGTCCGTTCTATTGTCGATTTACTTCTATTGGGAAAATAGGCTCCCGTGCGCTACTTTTTCGATAACTTTTCCCCCAATAAAACAATTTTATAATAGTGATTTTTTCTTGATTTGAGTGGGGTTTATTTTTAAAAAAAAGATGGGGACATTGATCTGACAACTTGAGAGTAAGGGTTAAATTTTAAATTTTTTTTTATTTTATTATAAACTTCTAATAATACAGGGCGCGTAAGAAGATAGGAGATTCGTAACTTATTTTAGCATTTATCTCTTAGCTGGCGGACTGAGAAGAGCTGAAATTTGTTGTTGTTTGTTGTTATTGTTTTAAAGACAAAAGTGTATTGTTCCTACTTAAAACATTTTTTAAGCATAACTTTTGTCAGGATTAAAAAAATATTTTCTTTTGTTGGCGCTAAAAAGAGTAAAAGCTTTTTTCCTATAGGGACTCACAGTTTCTGTACTAAAACAACACCTGTGGGTTGGATGCTTTGCAACCTATCGGTCTAACCAGCTTTCCCTTTCTTGATAAGAAAACCCGCCTCCTTAATGGTAATACGCAAGAAGATTTATGTCTGTGTATGAGTTCAAAAATTAAATAGATTTTATAAAATGTTATTGAATATGTGTAAAGCTGTTTCACACACTTTTCCGTCGTTTTTAGTTTGTCGTAAATAACAGTGATTTGACGGCACTACTACTATAAAGAAGCATGTTAGTTGTGGTTAGTAGTAGGTTATAATTACCAATTGAGACCTTTCTTTGCATGCCTTTAATTACTTGGTGCTTCCAATGATCTAGGTTTTATTTTCAAATCCATCTGTAGGTTTGTCATTTATTTTAGTAACTCAGTACTTTACTAATTTTTGTTATATTTTACCAATATTGTTCAACCTATTTTACTTGTATGTGAGCTTAGTTCGTTGTTTTATGATTTTTAAAAGCTTTGCGCTGTAGAATTTTACAATTTTTCTTTTCTTATAAAAATAAATGTTTTCCATTTTCTTGAACACAATGAACTTGTGCAGCTTTTATTCTATAAAACTACAATTTATAAATTATCCAACGAATAAGTACAAAATGCTTAGATGGTACTGGTTCCTGTATTAATTATTGTTACATAACCGGATCCTGCTATAACCACAGAGCACAAAATGTTTTTATTTAATTTTTTAAGCGTATATCTAAATTCTGTTTACCCAGATTTTATCAAAAATTGCAGTCAAGTAACAATAAAAGCCCAAAAAAAATTACATTGACTAATAGATTTTTGGTAAATGCTTGAAAATACTTAACTAAGATAAAAAATCTGTGCAATCTTGCATATTGCTTGGTATCAGATGAAATACTGACTAAACTGATGAATAAGGGATGTCTGTATCTTAGTAAGAATTATTTTTAGAAAGGTTGGGGATTTAAAGTCATTTTAACATTATGGTTGTTCTGCGTAACTTTTCCAAAGTTTCTTTAATATACGAAATTGGTGTAAATGTTTGCTTTTGTCAGGTCTTATTTTAGTTAGAGTTTTTGTCTTATTTTGATATTTGTACCTACATTGTTTTCCAAACCAGTCTCTTACTCTTGCAGTTTGCTTAAGGTCCCTACTTACGTTATTTTTTTTGCAAGGATTCCTTACTGTTACATAAAGTCACTGCGCGGTTATATAGAGTACCTTTTTCCGTTCCGTTAAAGTGATTGGAATTTTGGTGTATATATAGTCCAGTGTGTGTGGGTTTTCTGTATA
Source organism: Listronotus oregonensis (assembly GCA_019359885.1). Classification (NCBI taxonomy): domain Eukaryota; kingdom Metazoa; phylum Arthropoda; class Insecta; order Coleoptera; family Curculionidae; genus Listronotus; species Listronotus oregonensis. The sequence goes on from JAHBCN010012698.1 coordinate 7,288, forward strand.
CCGAAGATTATACATGTTCATTACTTTGTTTCACTAGTATACCGGGAAAAGGTAGAGCCGAATTTTGCCCTTTATCCAATATGAATTTCATACAAGGTTAAAAGCAACTTAGTTATTATAAGAAACCTTTATATTCTTTATTATTATCTAACCATAAAATAAAAGTATTTTCAATATATATTAGCCAAACTCTTGGTTTAATAAGTGCAGTTATAATTGCATCTTTGTCAAACCATTCTAATAAAACTATTTGCTATCACTGGAGAGAGCGATGATCCCAACGTAAATACGCGCATAGAACCCATCTTTCACTTGAAAGTAGGAACTACGGAGGCACACCAACAACACCATCACTCCATCCAGCGGCAGAGTAATGCGTCGTACTAGTGTGTCATCTTTTTTAGGCTTAGTTCGAATAATATATAACAATTCTTTTACTGGGACATTTCTATACAAACTTACTACATCAAAACTTACAGAAGTATCGTGTTGTCCTATTTCTCAACAAAATGACTAGAGTTTTCAACAAAAGATGGTGACTCACCGACTGATGGTTTAATCTGGTGTTTTACCAGTGCCGTCGTGGGTGTATTTCTAGAACTGGTGATTGGCCCTAAAGGTATATTGTCCTTGTGTATTTTTAGCAGTCCATAGAGATGTAGAAGTTAACTGTTATGCGGCGCTAAAGTTTTTCCAGTTTTATAGATTAATTTTTTGTATTATCTTAAAGTTTTGTAAATTTTGTTTTTTATCAAGATCAAGAGATCTGTATTTTTCTAAAAAACTTTGTATATTTTTTCATCACAAGTAATTGTATCAATGTCTACAGTTTTATTCTCTTTGTCTGCTGGGGAAATTTTAATAGATTTATCATATTGGAGGTTTTTAAGAGCTACCAATTTATGAAAATTATGTTTGGTGGGATTGCTTTGTTGTGTTTCTAGAACCGGTATTATTTTCCATTGAAGTTCTTGCGTATCTGGTCCATGGGTCGTATTGTTTCTACAGAACTAATCACGTCCAAAGTAGGGATACCTTTTTGGAGCTATGGCAAAGTTTAACCCCCTTCTTAAAAGATTTTCTTTTGCTTCCGAAAGGGTTCGCAAGGACATGTTTATTTGAGTGTATAATAGACTGTTTCAAAAAAACGGACTTTCTTTGTTTTTTTCGAAGAACATTGAAAAATCTATAAAGCATCCCTAAATAAAGGCCCCGAAGCAGAATACATTCTAAAGTTTAAAATTTAAAGGTGGTGATGTTCAATTTTTCTATTTCCATTTAAATAATATGGGATAAATGCTTTTTGTTGTTTGGAATTTTGCCCAGAAAAAATTTACTAAGTAAAAAAAGAAGTTTTGTAAAATTTAACGCTGAAAAATTTACAAATATTTATAATACCATTTTGATTTAAGTTTCAAACCCACTGAATTTTTTTAAAATAATTTTTATTTAAATATAGGGAAAAAATTCATTATATACCAATTATTTTTATTAACTTTAAAAAAAAATTAAAAACTGTATTAAAATTGTTGAAATTAAATTTGATATATAAGAGTATAAACGATTTCATTGTATTTTAGTTAAAAAACATTATTTTAAACAATTCAAAAAATTTGATTTGATCCCCAAAACCTGACCTTACAAAAATTTTTTTTTAAATTTTTTTTTGGGGGGGTTAAATTTCCTTAAAAAACTTTTGTTTGTTACCATACAGTTATTTGTTTCTTAGTAATAAAATTTCAAACTACAAAAAGCATTTTTCTCATGTTTTTTAAATGAAAATACAAAATTAAAAATGGCCACCTTTAACTATTAAAAATTAAGAGTTTTTGGGGGCCTTTTTTTAAAATTAAAATTTTTTAATGTTTTAAAAAAAAAAAGTTTATTTTTTTGTAACACTCTAGTGTATAACGTAGCTTTTTAGAATATTTTTAGTTATCACTTAAAAACAGTTAAAAACATATCACCAGTCAAAACATTGTGTAATAACTAACAAATAAAGACAATAAAAGGCCCATTTTTTAGTGTTATTGAAACCGTAACATTTTACACCTTCAAGGAAACAAAGAGGTATTTAATAAAAAATATCACTTTAGCACCTTTAGACGTTTTAAGATTTAAATTATTTCTTTTTTATCTTCGACCATATTTAAAAATACTTTAACATAATTATTATGTTTACAATACACAAAATGCCAATGTAGTTATAATCCCATAAAACATGAACCTTACATATTATAGAACTCAGTTTTAATAGCATGTGTAGTTTACCCATTAATAATCTAACAAAAAATGGAAATTTAAAATTATAGACCAAAATAAAAATATGCGTCCCTGGCGGACAATAGGGTACTTAATTTCGGGATTAAAAATGGAAACAAAAAACACGTTTATTTTTTCTGTATGTTTTGCCATTTTTGTGCGTCCCACAGGATGTGTGCAGGGTAAACAATCGAGCATACACGCGTATTTATTTAAAATTGAAAATTCAGTTTTATGCATATTTTTATGGGCTTCGATTTGGGTTGTATATCATTATTATACAGTAAAAATAAAATTTATACCTTTTTTTTAAATTTACGAGTTATATTTATATTAATTATGTTATCTCACGTATATTTTAAAGTATTGTATTAAAACCCTTGTGTGAAATATAAATACAAGAAGAAAAACGTATGACTAATAAACCATGCTTTTTTTTAAAGTGTTAGACAATGTTATGGTTTCAATAACACTAAAATCTTGGACTTCCATTGTCTTTATTTGTTAATTAATACACAATGTTTCGGTTAGTGATGTATCTCCCAAACCCTTTTCAAGTGATAACCAACCAATCTAAAAGCTCCACCTTATATACTATCCTTGTTCACCGAAGCTGACGAATTTTTTACGATTCAGCAACGGCAGCCAGATATTCGGAATGTCTACACTAAGTTTGCTAAATACATTTTGATTGTTTCAAATTTTTTACAGCTTTAAACTTTCTTTCTTCCAGTGGGTTTCTTTATGAATGATTTTTGCTTCCGACCATTGTATACGGTGTTGTTTTAATTCGTGTTTTTGCAATCCCTGATTTGGCGTTTCAATTTTGTTCCGTTTTTTGTGTTCTTTAATCTAACTTCTAGTGGTATTTTTGTTTCCCGATGTATACTTACCACATTCACAAGGAATTTGTAGATACAGTCATTTTTTGGGAAAATTATTGTCCGGTTTTGTCTAGTAAGAATACTTTTTAAATATTTGGATTTTGCTGTTTTTAATGTTAATATCTATTTGCCATTCTTTCGATTTTTCGAAGTTCCTAATATACGGAATAGTCATAAATGTTTGGTCCTGTCTAGTCTTTTCAAATTAGAGTTCTTTGTCTTCTTCCCTTTAATTTATCGATTGTTTCTTTAACCAATCTCTCACTGTAGCCGTTTGCTTGAGATCCCTAGTATATTACTTATTTCGGCTTGCAGAGATTCCTTACTGTTAAAAAGGTCACCGCGCGGTTATATAGAGTAAGTAAGGGCTCGCTTTGTTTCGTTAGAGTGACTGGATTCTGGTGTAAATATTGTCCAGTTGGGTAGGTTTTCTGTAACCGAGGTATATATATATATATATATATATATATATATATATATATATATATATATATATATATATATATATATATATATATATATATATATATATATATATATATATATATATATATGTCCATTATTTCGTTTGACTAAATTGCCGAACACGCATGGTCAAACAACACCGATCAACGGTCGGAAGCAAAATCATTCATAAAGAAACCCACTGGGAGAAAAAAAAAGTTTAAGAAGCTGTATAGGAACAATCAAAATGTATTTAGCATTCCGAATAATTTTGGCTGCCGTTGCTGAACCGTCACGAGTCGGTCAAACTTCGGTGAACAACGGATAGTATATAAGGTCGTAGCTTTTAAGAATAGTTTTAGTTATCACTTGAAAACGGTTGGAGATACATCACTAACCGAAACGTTGTGAATCAATTAACAAATAAAGACAATGGAAGTCCAAGATTTTAGTGTTACTAATAAACCATGTTATAAACATAGTTATACACCACCTTTCCTTATTGTTTTTTTTTTAAATTTATTCTATTGTTTAATAATTTTTTGTTTTTAAAATATATACCTTCATTAAAAGCCTTTGTTTTAAGTTTACATTATTTCTCTTTTTTATTTTAATAGGTACAACAACATCTTACACGTCTTAAACAATTTCTACCGTTATTTTGTTTTAATGTTGCATCTTATTTAAAATCAAGTTTACTTGATTTTAAAATAGTTTTGTACTACTCTGTAAAATTACCTCGTATAACTTTCAATATAAATTTACCAGATATCCTCAAACAAGTAAGTAATACATTTTAATTAAATAAGCATCAGTAAATTGGATATACCATCCACGTGGCCTATAAAATGCATACAAATGCAAAAACATGTAGGTAGGTAGGTTTGAAGTGGGTAGACTTTTTACGCCCTCCACCGCGACGGCTCGGTCTATTGTGGCTCACACCATTTTATATTTCTCCCAATAGTAGACTTCTAATGAATCCGATATCAGATTGGGAGAGAGTTCTTACATCTTCTTTTTACTGTGCCCCTACCGGACACGAGCACAATATGTGTTCTGGTGTCCCTGTCTCCTGAAAGTATGACGAGCAGACGATTAGATCCGTCATGCCCTCCTCTCCCGGTCTAGTGACGTAGGTGGGTACTAGGTCCTGTTACAGAAAACCCGATATTCTCTGGGGCCGCATTTCCAGCCTTACCCTATGAAAGGCCCTATAAAGGCTGAACAGGGTGACTTCAGGAGCACGTTTCGAAACGGGTTCATCCGTTTCGGTCAGCGCACCTTTGTCACTTTTTTCCTATGAAAGCGGTTCTGTCGCTGTCTGTTTGGAGCTAGGGAAGTAATATTCCACTATCCAAGAGCCCCTTACCGCGGCTGTACTCTGAGATTTCCCCCGTATCTCGAGGCACCGTTTAAGACCCGCACAGGAGTCATTCACCATCAGCACGGTATGCTACACCTTAATTAACCAATGTTCATCTTATTGGATTTTAAGAAGCCAAAAGAGTTGCCGATAACCAGCAACTCTAGCGCATGTTCCAAAAGATCCTACTGGGCCCAACCACGACAACGACGTGTGAACAGAGGGGTGGGACAAAAACATGTGCACATAAAAATTTAAAAAGTATTTTTGTATTAATTTTTAAACCACAAATTAAATATTTTATTTGCTGGTAATGACTCGTATTTCTGAATAAACTAGTTTATAAAATAAATGTAATTTTATTTAAGCCGAGACAAAAAAATAAGCAAAAACGGAGCATTTCAGAAAAAAAAAATATTTGGGTAAAAGTGGTCATTTCCTTACCTTTTTTCTTTAAATAAAGGCTTTTATTTTTTTATTTAAAAATAATATTTTACCTTCAAATACAGAAAACTTTCATAAGTCTTGTTTTGTATTTGATTTTTATTTTTAATGATATGTCTCAATTAAAATTACTAAAGCCCAGTTTTATAAACTTAATAAATATGTACTAACCAGAATCCTAAAATCCATTTCAACAAAATTACATTAATTTTAAAGATAAACCACCGCAAAAAAGTTACTGTTTCCTACTCTTATAAACCAAAGAAAATGCTTTACCCTAATCATAAAATGACAACTTCTAAATCCGATTTCCAAATGTTAAAACAAAAAAATAAAAATTTTGTTGAAAATAGGCAAACTAATTTAATATTTCTTAATAAAAATAGTACAACTATTTCAAATTTAGTTACATATCGCCCTTCCAAAAAAAAATATCTTAAAAATTAACATTTTTTAGAAGAAAAAGAAAATAAAAAGCAAATTTTTAAATCAAACCTATAAACGTTTATTTTTTAGTTTTAAATAAAAATTTGTCTGAAACGAACTTATTTGCTTTTGTAACATAATAATCCAAATTAGGGCCATTATTATTTTTAATACTTTTGATTTTTGTTAAAATTTAAGATATGACTTTGTTGCTGACTATAACTGCTGATTATAACATTTATTTTTATGACAGAGCCAATGTAATTATGTAAATATTTCAATAGAAATCCTAAAACTTTTTTACTTGACCAAATGACATAAATGTACTGTACTATGTAAATTTTAATAAAATAAGTCATAAAAAATTAGAAAAATAATAATTTTTTAAATGTTCACACATTTTTAATGCACAAAATTCTACTTTTCTGTACTTATGTGGAATTTTTTTTTGCACCAGTGTGAAAAGTATTTTTCCATAGACATGTCAAAAACTATTAAATTGTATAATTAATGGTATACTGGCTATCCTAAGTAGGTTTTAAAATACTTAGTTGCTATGGATGACAATTGCTTGTTTATTGTCAAAGTGATGCCTCTGTTTTTTTTTCGATTTTACGACTTTTTTTTATCAAAGCGTAAAAAAATCCAAAAGTGAGCATGGATCTAGATTCAAACAATCTAGAAATTATTAAAAATGTTTCAGAAAAAATCCTAAATAAAGCTGAAAATGTTAAGACGGAATTGCTTACCAAAGAATTAAAGGAAAAGTTCAAGAAAGAATACAAAAACTTCTATAAATGAAGCCTCCAAATGGGTGACAATTTTTTTAAAAAAAGGTTTTTTAATATACTTTCCAAAGCTTTTGGCATCATGCTCACCACTTACTTTATAGTCAAGGTATTCTATGCTAAAAACAATGCTTAAGCTTAAGAAATGTAGAGACCTAAAAAATTAAAATTTTTAAGTTCAGAACAAGTTAAAAAAATTTTAAGTGCAGCTTCTGATCAGAATTATGTTTAAATAGCCACGACTATTGGTATAGCCGGTGCATGTAGAAGAAAGGGATTAACATATTTATTAATGCAAAACGAAAAAATGAAACAAAATATGTATAAATTAGAATTTCAGACAACAAAACACACAGCAGTAGTACTTTTGTAATCAGTGGTAATAAAAACTTATATATTATTCGAAAGTACATTGCTTTAGGACTTTAAAATATTCCACATAACAGATTTTTTGTTAATTATTAAAATGAACAATGTAATAACCCAGTGTGTTGGAATTAATAAATTAAAATTAGTGAATTTGGGAAGATGCCCTCCGATGTTGCAGCTTTTTTCAGACCGTCAAATATTGTTGGGTATATTTTTTACAAGACATTTATGTTTTTCGCAATAATTACAAATTTGGGGTCAAAATTCCGCCATCTTGTCACAATTTTTTCTAAGCTCAAAGACTGCTAAAATAAAAACAAATTAAGCGAAATTAACTAGAAAATAAGTTTTTTATTCAACTTAATATTTTATATGTAATGGTATCTGCGGAATCTAAACCAACAACCAGAATTAAGGTAGCACGTATAGTTTTTTTAACCTCAAAAATCGGCAAAAAAATCACTATTTTTAAAAGCTTTTCTGGATCTAGCCCAAATTTTGTTGGGAAAATTTTTTTGAATCGCCCATTACGAATCTGAAGTCAGATTATAAAAATGGCGGATGTGTTTTTAACAATCGCGAAGAGATTTTTCAAAAATCAACGGATTTAAGCCCAATTTTATATGAGGTGGTTTTTAAAATTGCTGATTCTGAATTTAAAGTAAAATTCAGAACATTCATAGTGGCGGATAAAATAAGCAAAAACAGCAATTCAAGAAAAATTTGATATATTTAAGTATTAAAAATGAATTTTAAGTAAGTGTTCAAAATTCAAGAAGATAGATCCAACATAATGAACAATGGTTTAATAAACCAATAACACTTTTAAAAAATAAACATATTAAAACCACAATTAATTTTTAACTCTTTTAATAGGGGTTTTTTGATCGTCTATTATATTTCTAAAATGTATAAATACCCAAACTTGCATATATGAAATTTGTCTTAACTCTGTTGTTTTTGCTTATTTGATCCACCATATTGAATCCGCCATCATGAATTTTTAAAATTTACTTCAGATTTAGAATTAGCAACTTCCAAAATCACCTCATATGAATTTTAGCTTAAATCCGTTGATTTTTAAAAATTTATTTGCCATCTTGTAAAACAGATCATTTGGAATCCGCCATTTTAAATTTTTAGAATCTGAATTTGGATTTATAATCAGCGACCCAGAAAACCTCCTATACAATATTTGGGCAAGAACCGCGAAGAGTTTAAATGTAGTAATATCTGTGCATTTATTAGGTAAAAAAAAACTAGGCGTGCTACCCTAATTCTGGTCATGGATTTGGAATCAGCAGATTCTTTTACATAACAATGTAAAGCTGGATATAAAAAAGTTTAGTTTTTCCCTAGTTAATTCTCAGTAATTTTTCAATATTTTTTGGGTTAAAAAGAAATGGTGACAAGATGGGGAAACTTTGACCCCAGACTCTTGATCAGGAGGCAAAATTAATACGGCAAAGATGTCTCATGAAAAGTATACCCAACATTTTTAGATGGTGTGTTATTGGTCCTTCCATATATGAACCTACTGCTCGCAGAAGTTTTTCTCTCTCCTCCAAATCTCCAAACACTTACCACACTTAAAACGCTCACGTGAAATCAGTACTTAGATTTTAAGCCATCGTGGATTGTCCCAAGATAAAAAACAGTAGGCTGGTATAAACTGGTGGAAATATCTAAAAAAAGGTTTTGTCAGCATCCCAACTTCTGAATATTCATTTTTAAGTTAAGTTTTATAAAATAGGGTTGTGGGTAATTTCTTATTAGTTTTTAAAGTATAACGGACATTAAACCTAAATATCATACACACGGTGACTGGAGCCATGAGAACAACACCAACTAGGGCCATGGAGGTAATCCTAAACCTCACACCCCTTGACATATTCGTCAAGGAGGTTGTTGTGACGGTTATGCTGCGCCTCCGCACTGTTGGTATAATGCCCAATGTAGGAGTTGGCGCCCAAAGACGTGGCTTGTAGATTGAGGCGATAGGTTCGCTTCCACTACTGCAAGCAAAAGTCGACTCTATTGCGCCATATTTTGTTTTTAACAAACCCTACAAAATCGACATCAAGGGAGAATCGAACACAAACGTGGCAGGTGTAATCAACATCTACACGGACGGTTCGAAAACAAAAGAAGGTACAGGATGTGGAATCTATTCTAGATCTCTAAACTTAAACATCAAATGGGCTATGGGTGATTTGTCAAGTGTCCTCCAAATTGAGCTCACAGGCATAACCATAGCTGCAAAAGAAATAATCAGTAGGCACATCACTGATAAGGTCGTGCTTATCCATACGGATTGCAAACAGGCACTACTAGCCCTGAGGAGACCACTTTACACCTCAGGTCTGGTACTAGAATGTCACCGTGCCCTTGCGGATGCTTCTAGCAGGAACGTGGTCACCCTCTGCTGGACCAAAGGACACGCTCACTCCAAAGGGAACCGCATTGCTGGCTCGTTGGCCAGGAAGGCTGCCGGGACCAAACCTTTTGGACCCGAGCCTTTCGTAGGTCTGACAGGGTCTGCGATAAAGGACCTAATCAAAAGACACTCTCATCAGCAGTTTACAAAACGATGGGATGAAACAGTAAACTGTAACTTTTTCAGGGAGTTACTGAACTATCCTGACAGAGATACAGCTTAACATTACTTGGCAATACCTAGGGAACCTTGTAATCACGGCGTTCTGACCGACATTGATCGAAGCATTTTAGAATGTGACACGCCTCTGTGTAGAGGTTGTGAACAGGAAGACGAGACGGTGGAGCACATCCTTTGTGACTGCCCTGCACTCTTGTCCAAGAGAAGATCCATGCTGGGCGAGTATTGGCTTTCCTTAGCCGACATTAAGGAGATTTTCCTCGGCGACGTTCTCACCTACTTTAAATCAGTAGGATGGGCGGCGTACTGAGTGAGAAGTCCCCTTTAGGAGGAAGCACAACGGGCCTACTGAGGCCTAGGTGCCGTGATATATATCACCCTCCTCATCTTCACATACGGATACACACGGTAAGGTCGTGTGAATGAGTGTCACCTTAAATACTCTTAAGAAACAGAGGCAATGCAAATCGCTTAAGCACTAAAACGACACAGCTCCATCTAACGGACGGTTAATTAACTTTTAAAAAGTCGCTAGTATAAAACAAAAGAAATACCTTTGTATAAGAATTAAAAAATCAGGGTATTTGGACTTTAACCCTATTTTTGCGGGAGTGTCATATTTTTATTCAACTACTTTTAATACCATTCTGTACTTTTTTCCATTTTATTTTTATTAGGCAAAAGGGTATATTACATAATTGCGTAAAGAGGTTATTATTTTAAAATATCACCCAGTCATAAATTCGTTACATGTTTGTGCAGATGAGGACATACATATTAAATTTTGCAAATCATTCCGTTGCCGGCATTATTAAATAAACAAACATGGCACCGGGGACATATTCGCGCATTATATCATCGTATTTTGTAACGCTGCAACGATCCCGATACTTTTATGCGGGTTGGTTAGTTTGCATGTGTTTGGTATACTTATTAGCAAAAATGTTGCCTAATTTTAAAAATGGGAATGATTTCCCAATATATAAATTGCTTTAAAATAATTAAATTCGGTGGGTGGACCATGATAACATCGTAACAAATAAACAGTTATTATTCTGTTATTTATTGTATAATACTGTTTATACTGCCAAGTAATTTGCTGTAATTCTATGCTTGATCCCCCTATTAATCTTTCTTTCCCAACAGTTGTCCCTGTTTCTCATAAAATGTCCGTTTATCATTTTTCAAGGTCAAACTGATCAAGCGTATTCTTTCTTCTTAATACTAAAAAATCGTCTGGCCAGGATGGCATATCAGCAATCGTCTTAAAAAAAATGTGCTCCCGCGCTTGCACCCATCCTAACTCGCCTTTTCGAATCTCTTACGACACGGGCATTTTTCCGGAGAGTTGGAAACTGCACGTGTGCAACCTGTCTCCAAAAAGGATGCAAAACTCTCCCTTCTAACTATAGACCTATATGTCTTCTTTTTGTTGTTTGCAAAGTAATGGAAAAATTCATTAATTCTCAAATCTTAAAGTATCTGGAAAAACATAAGATCTTACATGATAGACAGTATGGATTTCGTCACATAAGATCCACAGCTGTTCTTCTTTTCTTTGTCTCACACAACTGGAACAAGTCCCTTGAGTTTCTTGGTGAATCCCAGATCGTTGCTCTTGACATATTCAAAGCTTTCGATCAGGTTAGGCACAATGGGCTTCTTAACAAACTTCCTTCATACGGTCTTCCACCTTAGCTTTGCTCTAGACCCCCAGTTTCCTTTCTAATCGACGTATATCAGTTACTGTAGATGGTCATTCTTCCAGCTTTAACCAAATTAATGCCGGGGTTCCCTAGAGCTCAGTGCTGGCACCCACGCTGTTTTTTTACACATTAACGATCTTTTCTCTTCCACAATTAATCCCATTTATAGATTTGCTGACGATAGTACCCTCCACTCTAGTATTTAATTTTTTTAGCCACCATGTAATTCTGATTTTAAAAACAAGCGCAGATCAATGCAGTTATCTCTTTCACAATATTTCAAACTTATCTTGGATTGGGGCGCCAAAAATCTTGTTTATTTTATTGCCTTGAAAACACAGTTATGTTTGCTCTCACGAAAAAAGTCGGCCAATGCCCATCCGTTACATAGCGGCCAAGTTCTGCAGAACAAAGAGTCGTTTAATCTTGTCGACGTTACTTTTAAGAATGACCTCAACTGGCACAAACACATTACATCCATACACTAAGCATTCTGGACTCCATTTAAAAGAAGAGCCGTTCGTCTTATTAATGATCCTACGCTCACAGAAAGGCTTTCTCTTCTTGCCCACCGTCGAGCTGTAGGGGATCTGTCGCTCTTCTAGAGGTATTTTCACGGCTTCTACTCAGAGGAGTTGGTCAGTATAATTCCTTCTCTGACAGCTCCCAACAGAGCAACACGTGGTGCAACTTTTATGCATCCTTTTACAGTTCAGTTAGAGAGGCCCCGAACTTTCTTCGTTCCTTCATTCCTAGAGTGTCAAGACTATGGAACCTGCTGTCCGCAGAAGTTTTTCCTTCTCATCCAATTCTCCAAATATTTAAGTCTCGTGTGAACAAACTTCCTTTCACCACAATTAAGACACCCACGGTACGTTAGTACTTAGGCATCAGCCTTCGTGAACTGTCCCAAGATAAAAAAAATAAATAAAACAAACAAATTATTAAGTAACACTTTTTTTATAATGTAGCTTATAAAACATTGTTTTGTTGCAAAGATAATTATTATTTATTAAATTAAAGTTTAACTAAACTCTTCCAAACGGCCTTGGAAGGAACAAGGCTCCAAACAAGGCCGATATAATCAATTAGTCGTTTAACTTAAAACTAACGTTGTGACAGTTGAAATATCTGATTATACTTAAAGTACATAAAAAAATCATTCATTATTATTAAACATTTAATTCTTAAAATAACATATTCACTTAAAAATTACTCAACGAATGTTACTTGAACACTACCCCAAGACTAGGTTAGGGTTAGGTTTAAAGTGAGTGGACTTTTTACGCCCTCCACTGCAACCGCTCGGTCTATTGTGGCTCACACCTTTTATATTTTTCCCAATAGGATTAGACTTCTAATGTATTCGATATTAGATTGGGAGAGAGAGTTCTTACATCTTCTCTTACTCGGGTCGCTACCGGACACGAGCACAATATGTGTTCTGGTGTCCCTGTCTCCTGAAAAGTATAAAGAGTGGACGATTAGATCCGTCATGCCCTCCTCTCCCGGTCTAGTGACGTGGGTAGCTACCAGGTCCTTGTTACAGGAACCAGATGTTTCTTCTGAGGCCGTATCTCCGGCCTTTTCCTATGAAAACGGTCCTATCCGCTTTCTGTTTAAAGCCAGGGAACCCTTTTCCCTACAAAAGCGGGTCTGTCCGACTTCTGTATGGATACAGGGATCCCTTCCTAAGCACCTGTTTGTTCAGGATGGACTAGCCCTTCCCCGTTAAACAGGCGCCTGTGACTTCAGGGGCACCTTTCGAAACGGATTCACACGCTTCGGTCGGCGCACCTTTGTCTGCTTGTGACCTTGGGAGGCACCTCTCGAAATGGATTTATTCCATTCGGTCAGCGCACCTTTGTCACTTTTTTCCTATGAAAGCGGTTCTGTCCGCTTTCTATTTGGAGCTAGGGAAGTAATAGTCCACCACGACAGAGACCCGCATTACCGCAGTAAGGCTAGATACTCTGAGAGGCCGCCCTGTATCTCAGAGGCACCGTTGGAGACACCTGTTTATGGCACAGGATGTCATTCACTCATCAGCACGGTATGCTAACACCTCGAGTTAAGCCTTGTGTTTGTCTTAGCTTCGGATCCCGTTTCATACGCTAGCAACAAGAGTTGCCGATAATCAGCAACTCCAGCGCATGTTCCAAAAGATCCTACTGGGCCCAACCACGACAACGACGTGCGAACACAGCGGTGAGGATCCCAAGACTAAGAACGTATAAGTGAAAATGTTTTAAAACTTATTTTAATAAGTATTATATCGATAACAAATAAATCTTTAATATCTTTTATGACAAAATAATAAAAATATTAAACAACCAAAATGGTCTTCTTATGGGTCTGTTCTTTGAAAGGCCAAAATGTTTCTTAGAAGGCCAAACAATAAAGATATTATTCAAATGTGACAAAAAAAAATTATTTAACCAAACATTTAAATAAAATTATTTAAAACATGATTACAAGTAATAATATCAATACTTTATACATTGTTTTATTCTTGTCGATAGGTATTTATAACTAAACATAAAATTTTAATGTTTTCGGAAAACATAGATGTTTCTAATAAGGTCATTGTGCCTTTGGCACATTGTAATTTTTTTGATCGGCCTTGCAAGGAATCATTGCCTTTATTAGGAACATTGTGGTTTTTTAACTACAATGTAAATTTATTTCTGTTAGTTTTTTTTTCAATATCAAAATTAATATAAATAATTTTATTTTATTTATAAAATAAACACAAATTTTTGTTTAAAACAGGTACAGGAAGAGGGAAGACGCCGCCCCCTCTGCTGGCAGGGGTGGGCAATATTATTTATTTATATGTAGAAAAAAAGTTTATATCTAATTTTAGTCACGAACATAAGAATGACTTAAGAAATGTTGAATTTTTTTTTATTTACCCGGGTAACATTCATATTAAAAGGTAAATTTTTATAATATTATTAATTTTTCTTTGTCTGCCCCTCCGTTAACAAAATTTTACAGCTACACCTCTTGTACACTAGTCTTGTTCGCTGGGCCAAGCGGAAAGGCTGCCTCTAGTACGTACATGCTCAAAGGTTATGAAAATGATCAACTGTATTAGAGTCCAAATTAAAGAAGAAAAGACCAGGAACGTCATTCCAAAAGAGTCCGCAATTAAGCATTTCTCTTTCAACGCTCCACCCATACGTTGTTAAATTTGGAACAGAGGCGCGTTACATGAATTTGACCGTATATTCAACAAAAATTTCGAGCGACGAGGAACGGGAACAATTTTAAAGTGAGAGAGAACAACGCATGCTGATGACGCTGGAAGGCTTTTCAACTTTAAATCGGACTATAACACAACATAAGCTAACCCTTCGAGCATACACCTACCAGAGAAAACGTTGGCGCGATAAATCTGCAACCTTTCTCTCTCGCTCTACGTGCTGATTGCAGTAGGTTTATGCTTGACGGTTGTAAAACTGACCCATTTATTAAATGTCATTTGTATAAACTTACCCTTTAAGCATAATTTTGGAGCTGGAAAGGATGCTTTGGCGATAGTAAACAACCTTTCTCTCCCACTTTTCGTTCAATCGCGCCATGGCAGCCTCTAGTAACAATATGCTCGAAGAGCTAACTTAACAGTATATTACGGTCTGCGCAGTGTCACGTAGGGGCATTCTTAAATACTTGCTTTGCGACTATTGCCGAAGTTCGTTAAGATGTATAACACCAGGGTTTAAGGAAAACCCCCGGGGTACTACTCAACCAATTGTATTCATCGGTATGCCCCAACGAATTCTTTAATTCTTGCAACGGGCAAGGCCGAAGAGTTCTTGTAAACACACGGCACCGGCAACGTTGATTAACCACCATGCTGTCAACCATTTTTGAAATAACGGCCACCACCTTTTTTCCCCCCCGAATTCGAATACAAAAATTTTTCCCAAACCTTTGTCAGGAAGGTCCACGCCCCCCATGTATTTGTTATATTCGTGATAACATTGGGTTGAGGTAGAAAAATATCTTTTCGCTCTTTTCGATTATATCGTTTTTTATTAAAAAACTTGAAGGTTTTGACATTACATTTAAAAAAGAATTGTCGTTCCAACGCACAACTAAAACTTCAAATTGGAGTAAAAAAGCACAACTAAAAAAACCCCTCGTTTTTTTTGGAAAAAGTTTTGCTATTTTAAATGGGACATTTCGCTGTACGATTCTCTCTAACTGTTCCTGTTGCGTAAAATCCTTTATTCTTTAGTGCAGCAAAAAGAGAATAAGACGTGAAGAAATTATCGAAAAATATTCTATGATGACCCGGATTTTCTACCACTGAGAGAAGATCCATAACAATCCTTGTTCCTAATGCCATAGTATGATCTGCGTTTTTTTTTTTCCACCATAAGGAATGTTTTTGAATAAATAACCAGTGTCAAAATTTTTAAACCCCAAAGCTTGCCCCCAAAAAATCTAATTGGCTTCCCGCGAATAATCATTTTGCAAGAGTGTCGGCCAAAATTGGACCATTTCTTCATCAAAAAAAAATTTTCAGCAAATATACCGAACTGGGTACACTTTTTGTTTATAATTTCAAAAATCGGTGTTAGCTTTGCAAACTTGTCATTTTTTTTTAGTTTTGAGTTATCAGCTAGATGAATATACGTTTTATTGATCTGAATCTTTTTCCCCACTCATAGTTTCCCTGACAACACGGACTTCTTTTCTTCATTTTTTGACCAGTACATATCAGCTTGCGGCAAAGTATGATACCCAGACAAAATGAGAATGCCAAAAATCTTTTGAAATCGCATTCATTAATTTAAAAAACATGATGGTTTTTCTGAGCTGCGTAAGTACAGGTGAAACTCAAAATACTATCAACTACTTCTTTATAAAAAAAAAAAAGAAAATATTTCAAAAGGGGGGATTTATTACCATGCTCGGCTTTGATATTCCCCAAAAAATCGCTCGGAACTAAGCGGGGGGGCGGTGTTGTACGAGAGTATTTCAGTAATTTTCCAATTTGGAACAACATATTTAAGTGCCCTTCCTTTTTGGGGCAACGGTCCTAGCACGTTTAGCTAATTGACTCAAAGGTACATCTTCGGAATCATCCGTCAATACTTTCTTTTTTATGTTAGGAATTGCCTCGATATCCTTTTCCCCCCCGCTTTCGTTTCCTATAATTGGTTCTACTTCATAAGTCCCCGCAATGTCCTTTTCCCCGGTTCCCCTTTTACCGAGAATATTTTCGTCAAATCTTTTTTTGTCCGTAACTTCATCTGTCTCGGGGGAAGAAAAAATTCCCCCCCAAAAGAAATCAGCTTTTTTAAATCTGAATTTTTTCAATAAAGCAACAAGCTCTTTTTTGGTCAATGGTTTTTTTTATTTGGAAAATTGACAACCCACTAAAACAGTTTAAATAATAAAAAAATAATATCGTCAAACTATAGAAAAAATAAATAAAACATACCCCATTTTTAGAAAGTAAAAAGGGAAAAAGGGAAAAAAAACCAACAAAAAAACTTTCAAGTAATGCACTTAGACTAACTAATTTGCAAAACTCTTTATCACAGTGAAACGAACTGTAACACGGATAAAAGTAAACTAACGGAAGCGTGGCGTGGGGTATTTGAGACCTGTCTCAACCCTAAAAAAAGTCTTACCTGTTACTGGCCAAAGGTGCGTATACGCACCCGGGGTACAAATACAGACGGATTTCGAAAACATTTTCAAAATTGAATGATCTAAGTATCTGGAGTACTAATCATACATATATTTAAATTTTTATTTAGCATAAAAATATTATATGTGGTGCATATTCAGTAACGGAAAAAAAAAGGGAAAGTTAGCAAAAGTAAAAATCTGCAAATTACGGCTTATTCATAACTCTTTTTTATATAAAAAAAAAAATTTCAACAATAAAAAATATTTTTGATATTCTTAGTATTGGGAGATATAATAATAATACACGAAGAGGAAAAATATTACTTTTTCTTATAAAAAAAAAAAATAGAAAGGTTTCGTTGACGCACCTTTGGCCATTAATGGGTTAAACACACTGAATAACATCACCCGGGAAATAATAACTTTTTTAATGTTTATGGAATTGCACCACAAATAGATTTTTTATAAATCGATAATTCTTTATTGTTAAAAATTAATTTTTAAGTCAGAAAATTATTTTTGTTTATTATCTAAAGTGACAGACAAATATGCCATTCACTTTAGATACTCAATTTGATTGCTGTTGATCGAGTTAGTTTACAAAACCTGTTATTGAATAATACAACCTAATGGATAGAGATATAATGACATCGAAGTGCCGTACAATACCTAATTTAATATAATTTTTTATTAAACGAATACAGCAGCTGTCCAAATTAACCTTGTTGCCGACTAAATGGGATCTTAAAACTGTCATACAAAAATGTTTATATTTAAATCGATGTTGCCTACATTAACACAAAAACCAATATTTTTAAATAATTTTATTACATTTTTAAGATAATTTTCTGATTTTGATTTTTGAGATCTGACAATTTTTTTACGTTTTTTAAAACACAAACAAATAGATTACTATACCAAACACCCTACGTAAACTGACGTTGCGTTAATTCTAGTCCTTGAATTAGTTGGCATTCCCGCTACAGCTGTAACGTAGTGTAAGGGCCTAGCGCAAATTTAAAATATCTTTCTATAACTTCTTTATAGTGAATAACCTAACACGTGCGAGTATTTAGTTTACCTGTATTCATATTCTACATAAATATTTAGAGACTAAACAGTTTAAATTAAACTAAAATACAAAAACCTTTGGCTTACAAAATACAGTTATACTCTGCATAAATGATTGCACACATTGTTTGTTTAAGTAATGTTGGTAAATGAAATTTTATCAAATTTATTACGCCCTGCTTATTAATGTAACATGTAACGAACTAATGCCTCGTTAATATTTTAAAACAACAAATCCGTTTAGAACATTGCGAAATTCCCAAAAAAGCATCGAAAGTTATAGAGTTATAAATCAACTTTTGCTAAAATAATGAAAAGGAATTTCCGTTTTTGTAGATATGTTCTCTATAAGAAACTAAATGATAATTTAACAAAACTTTACAGTTAGATTGTAAAAAATAGGATGCTTAACAATAGCCTATTTTAAAAAAATCTTATAATATAGTATGTACTTATAATATAATATAGTTTTTCTGGATATTTTTTAAATTATTCTGGCAGATTTATTTATAACAAAACATCATTTTTGCTACCTGCCACACATGCAAGAAGAAACCGCTGATATTAGCAGGCCTTTTTACGACTGCGAACATGATTGTGTTTCAAAAACATTACTGGACAAGATTTTTGACGCCCTAACACATTATTTATTTAAGGTCCCGTGAGAGATATATCCGCACTGCTCTGCGCTTGTTTTTCAAATCAGGCTTAGAGAATGGCTTAAGAAACTGAATATAAAAGTGAAGGGTACTATCATCAGCCAAACTGTGGATGGAATTAATAGTAAAAAAGAAGATTGCTGATGTAAATAGTGGGGAAACGTTAATCGGTAGCTTGCACCATAAGAGTTGGGAAAAATCTGGGATATTAACTTTAACTGCAACCCAATAGGTGAAATTTTTAGAGGT
>JAHBCN010012699.1:0-26260 GCA_019359885.1 Listronotus oregonensis
AAAGAAAAATCACCTGTAAATTTTCAAGTATAAAATATTGGCTCTCCTAATTATTTTAGACAAAAATGTTTTTAGATATTTTGAGGAGCACAAAGTTGTACCCAATGTGCAAGCTTGGCTCTTTTCAAAACAGTTTACAATTATCTGCTAAAATGTGTTTCCATATTATAACTTATCATGCACCCTGCAGATGTAACTTAATAATATAAAACCAGACACTTCACAGTGACGTCAAATCATAAATTCACTAGTGTCACTGCCAAAAATGGAAAGTTTTGCTCGTGTTTTATTATGTGCGAGTACTGCAGGGTGCATAAATTACGTAATAAAGTATTTTGTCTGTTGTCTACGTTTCGAGCTTCTTTCTTTATTATCAAATTATACATTAAAATAAATGCACCCCATCGTCGTCTTCCATTATAAACGCCTCCTGCAACAACTGGATCAGCTTGTGCGTCGAAATATACATAAACCTATTTAAACGCTTTTCGCAAACGCAAACGAATGCGTGCATGGATGCTCACTGCGTACGTGCTCAGGTCTAAACCACCTATATACTTTCTTTAATGATTTGACCTCTTCTTTTCGAGAGGTTACGAACGTTCGCGCAGGTTAAATAAGATTTGATGACAGTTTAATCCTTATCTTGTAGAAAAACCGATATGAGCATACAAGATATTATTTACTACCGTAAAAAAAGCTCCTTTCTTGTAAACGCACTTTTTGAAAGAGAACACCTAAATGTTAAATTATGCACCCTTCAAAACAAACTTCTTTCTCTCTTGCCACGGATTGCCACTTAAATGCATTCTTTTAGAGTTCCTCCAAAAAGACCCTACAGTTTTCACTTTGTTTTTTTTATCCCTGTCTAAACTGTGTAACCTGCTGCCTGCAGTACGGCAAGGTGAGAGATACCTTTAGAATTTTAAAAAAAAAATCTTTTTTTTTTAATTTTTTATGTATATTATGTTATAAATTTACTGTTAAAAGAAAAAGTTAATATTAAATATTTATGGAGATATTGTCAAAAACGTCAGCGTCTGCATACCGTCACTAATCAGGTAGTCGGCGCGTAACGAATCTTTAAACGTGATTATCTCAAAAATGTCTTTTCAAAAACTGCTTTTGCTGTAACTTAAAAAGTTATTGACCGACTAGGCTAAAATTTTTAGAGGTTTCTCTTTATAGTACTATTAGACCGAGCGCTCGCGGCGGAAAAAAGAGACCGATTTTTTACAGGCTGCCTTTGATACCGGTGATATTTATAGCCACAAGCTATAGATAGATGCACCTATTAAGTTCCGCAACGTGTTACTTCATATATAAACATTAACTTTAATTAGCAAAAAAAAAGAAGATTCTTAAATCAACTTTTTACAGTCTGCCAATTGTTGAAGCATAAGGCTAGATTGCCAAATCCACAAAAAAGTTACAGGCAGACGGTTTTCTCCAGTACAGAGTAATGCTAGTTCGCGTAAACTAAAAACACTTTTTACAGCCTTCCAAGTACAATTTAGACTAATGTGTGCATGAGATTGACGAATTTTCACAAGGCAGACTGTTTCTCGATATTTAAAAATTGATGCATAAAAGTTAATTAACAAATTTTTCACAGTATTTCAGAACAATTTTTTACAGTCTGCCTATTGAATAAATAACAACTTTTACAATAAATATTTCATATTAAATTATTAGCATACTAATTCACGAAGTATAAAGTGTAGGCAGACGCAGTTAAACTTGTTAAAAAAACTTATAATGGTTAACAATTTTTTACAGTCTGCCATTGTTTTCTTAGGTAATAAATAAACACACTATTGAATGGGAGACGATTTGTAAAGGTACTAGTGTGTATGTTTTCTATGTTTTCTTCCTGCTCCGCCATGTTGCTCGGGATGACGCTCAAGGATAGACGCTCTACTGCTAAAATAGGCTATTTGACAATGCGAAAAATAAAGTGTTAATTACTGTTATCAGTATAAATTAAGAGTTTAAAAATGGTTATTTATTAACGTAACTTGAAAATAGTAATTTATTTATTTAAAAATCCGTACATAAAAATGTATTTTTTAAACGTTTGTCACATAACACAAAACGCTCCTGATTGGTCGAGTTTATAACGACGTCATCTGCTTGTTTGCCTACTTGCGCCTACTTGATACTACGTGATATATTAGCTTTCAAAACTGTTTTAATAAGATTTTCCTATATTATCCATTGTTTTTGTGTGATTTATTTGCAATATTTTACAAATTCTGTCAAGTACTTTTACCATGGACAACTATTTGGTAAAAGCAGACAGCAGAAACCTGCCCCAAGTCGACGCGATCAAGGTCGGATTATACAATATATTACATTGTATAGCATGTGGCTCAGCGGTAGCGTTCAAGACTTCCAACCCGGTGCGGTGGTTCCGGGTTCGATTCTACCCCTTCCCTCTCTTTTTTTTAATTTAATAATCTTTAAAATACTTCTTAAATAAATTTAAATATATATTTAGGTATGTTTATAAATATTAATAATTTTTTTCTTAAAAATTACATTTTTATTATTATTATACATTTTTACATCAAATGTGTAGGGGAATATTGGCAGAATTATTGGGTAAACTTGAACTATTTGTGTGTAAATTTATGAATATTATACACACAAAACAGTTACTTCGTTTTTAGATGTTATATAAAAATAATTTGTTAAAAACTAATTTTGAAAAAAATTGATGTTAAGAAATAAACTTCCAGAATCCCAATTACGTAATGTGCGTGAATTGTAATTACTCAGAAAAACTCAGTATTTTATTCTAAAACTATTATGCGTAAATTTTAATTACACAGAAAAAGCCGGGATTGACCGGGGTCAAGTGGCGTTAGGACGCCATGGTCAGGTGATGAAAGATTGACCGGGGTCAGGTAGGGTTATGTGCATCATGATGCATGCAAAGAACATCGTAGTGCACCTAACTTTACCTGACCCCATCAATCTTACGTTACCTGCCTACCGCGCGATTCTGTAATATTCAAAGTTTCAATGAACGCAAGATGTACCATCATAAATCGTCTGCCATTCAATAGTTTGTTTATTTACTAACTAAACATTGTTGGAATACAATGGCAGACTGTAAAAAATCGTTAAAAGTCATTACTTTTTTTTGCAAATTAAAAATAGTTTTGCAGTTTATATGTATACATCGTATTAGGCTGCCATTTGTTTTATCCAATATTATAAACTGTTAAGTTTATATTTAAATAACTTTTACATTGTAATTTTTTTTTTTTGAAATACTGTGAAAAATTTGTTAAATAACTTTTATGTATCAATTTTTAAAAATCGGGAAACAGTCTGCCTTGTGAAAATTCGTCAATCTCATGCACACATTAGTCTAAATTGTGCTTGGCAGACTGTAAAAAAATGTTTTTAGTTACACGATTTTTTTGCGAACTAGCATTAGTATGCTTTACTCTTGTACTGGAGAAAACCGTCTGCCTGCAACTTTTTTGTGGATTTGGCAATCTAGCCTTAAGCTTCAACAATTGGCAGACTGTAAAGTTGATTTAAGAATCTTCTTTTTTTTGCTAATTAAAGTTAATGTTTATATATGAAGTAACACGTTGCGGAACTTAATAGGTGCATCTATCTATAGCTTGTGGCTATAAATATCACCGCAAGCGCTCGGTCTCTATTGAAAGGAAGTTTTAAGGTATCGGTTTAATAAAAATTTTTTTTGGGTCAAAACTGTCGAAAAATGGTCAAAAATTTGGACCTTTGATTAAACAGCAATATAAATTTTAATTTTTAACTTTTTTATTTATAAATGGGTTTATCTTTACCTTTAACATATCAGTATCAAACAAAAAAACCTTCTTATTTTAAATAAATAGAAAAATTTGGACAGCTGCAGCAGTTTTCGATGCCTCGGAGCAGAAGCTTGAAGAAATATTCTGCAAGGCTACCATTTTGTAAAAAAACATGTTTTTATACTTTAAGAATGTAACAAAAAGATATTAAAAAGAATAAATGATTTTATCACCTTGACACAAAAAACATTATTAAAATTGATTAATTTTACCCGGACTAAAGCTATCTCTTTTCTTAATATTTAAACCTAAGGCTTCGTAAAGTATCCCAAAATAAAAAAAAATCAATGTAAAAAAACTATCCAATCGCTTCTTCGTTTTTCTTAAATTTTATCTTAAGTAGGCAAAACTTCTAACAGTAAGTTCTCGTTCCACTTTAATACTTGTTGCCCCAGTTTCCAGACAAACTTACAACAATCTAATCAAACAAAAAGGCCCCTTTGCTAAAATATAAACCCGAGAAATGTATAAGATACCGGAAAAGTATACTTTGTATGTAAATAAGCAAATAAATAGCCTAAAACTGCGGTAAAACTTTTCCAGATATGAACGCCAGCCGAGATATTTTATGAACTTTAACTGCCTTTTTGAGGTTTTAATCCGAATAGTGTTTACGTAGCGCGATGTAAATATGATTAGAAAGTGTGAACTTTTATACTTTACGGCTTTTGTTTCACAGAGATATTTATGAAAATGATAAATAACATTTTCGCTATCTAAAATACTTCTACTTTTAGACAAAACCTTATCTGCTTTTGGTTAGGTGTACGACGTGGCAGGCATGTTTTTGCTGAAACCGTTGTAAAGATGAATATAAGAAGAATCGAGATATGCTTCTTTTCACAAAGACCCGAAACATTTGTTAAATTCGTAGGTCGCACCAAAAGATTCTGCAAACTATAAGAAATACAACCTATTTGTGAGGAAAAATTGCTTTATTGTTTTTCAAAATATTCTCCTTTTTAGTAGAGTAAACGAAGGTGTGAACCTGAAGATCAGGTTGAGCCTTCATAATTTTGTTTTTAATTAGCAGGTATTAATGTATACAATAACCCCTGGAAATATCATATACAAAAAAATGTCCGCAAGGGTCTGAAAATGGCCCTCAAGAGCCTGAAAATCCGTTTTTTTTAACTAATTTGGTCGATATCTCCCGAAAATGAGACTTACGCAATTCGTGTGTGGGCGAAAATGAAGAGCAGTTTATTACTGCAGAAATGATTCCCATCACCTTTGTCAAAAATTTGATAGTTTTTGCAATAATTGGCCATAAATGCGCCGAGTATTTTTTGCACCTGCCCCGTATCTCGAAAGGTGTTTTAAGCTACTTACACTTTCACAGACGGACTAATTTTTAAATAATTCACGTAAAAATGCATATTTTTGCATGATTTAAAGTTTACATGAAAGAAGGAACGTGTAGCAATAATATCTTGTTACTGTTTCCTTTTTTTTGTTTTTTAGAATATTAAAAACTCGAGCCAAAGTTAGTTTTTGCTCAATATTTTGACCCTCCTATCAATCTGTTCATATTTTTTATAAAAAGTAATTTTACCGAATTCTTTTGGATTATGGAGCTTTGGAAGGTGTTGAATACATTCCGCAAAATTCAATAAATATATTTGTGTATTTTTATAAACAACGTGTTTTTCTTAGGGCGGTTTTTTTGAATTTCCGGAGTTTTCGAAAATGCTCGGTATCGGGAATTAATAAATATTCAAGGACCATAAACAATTTTTGTAAATATGATTGTAGATTTTAAATGCATACATGTATTAATCAAGAAGATGTAAAAAGTGTTAAAAAAATCGCCTTACTTTTTATTTAATTTTTAGACAAAACGTCTTTAGAGAAAAACGGGGCAATATTTTAGTTTTCCCAGTTTCGTTTTTCGGAGCACAAGGTAAGTTTTTATTTATGTTTTCCCAAGTTCAATAAAGATCATTTATTTACTGTAGGAAAGTCTAATTTTTGTGGCAGAAATATGGGAGTCAGAGTAAATTCTGGTACGATGGAATTTTTATAACGAAGATCTGAGTGAAGACGTGATGGTAACACGTGGATTAGCAACTTTATAAAATGTAAGCAAAATGAGAAAGGACAACCACCATGTGTTTCTACAGAAGCAATCCTCTCTGGAAATGCATAGGAAGTGTAGGCTGAAGTACTCCCCAATGAATAATGGCAAGCTGAATTATCCAAACAGTCACTTTGTTGAAGACTCGACAAAAAGATTTGACCTCCTCCAAAGCCCCCCCAAAAAAAAAAGAACAAGCCAACAAAGCCCAGTCTTTTGTTTTTGTTTCAATTTTCTGTTCTGTGAACTACCAGCTAATATAAATAATATTAATAAAATGATAAATAAATGATCTTTATGTAACTTTGGATAACAAAAATAAACCCTTACCTTGTGCTCCAAAAAATAAAACTGGAAAAATTTAAATATTACCACGTTTTTCTCTAAAGACGTTTTCTCTGAAAACAAAAATAAAAAGCAAGGTATTTTTTTTCACTTTTTACACTTTCTTCTTGATTATTAAAGGTATGCATTCAAAATTTACAATCATATTTACACAGATTGTTTGTAAATAAAAGAGCAGAAAGTATTGAAGCCAATGTGGGTGCACGCGCTGTAGCAGACGGCTGTTCGATACTATACATGAACGGTACGCGCACGGAATAAAATAATACACAATTGTAGAGCTCAAAAAATTTGAACACGAAGAGAAAGTAATCATCAAAAAAAAATGTCGAGTTTTAATTGGGACAAGAATTTCCTCGGTTTTCCGAAAAACAAAATTTGGAAAAAAAAAGAAGGGTGCTATCGAGAAGGGGACAATCTAAGCTTATAAATGATGTGCATTGTTAGCCGATAGGTATAGTCCTTGAATATATATTAATTATCGATAAACCCGAGCTTTTTTAAAAACTGCGGAAATCTAAACGAACCGCCCTAAGAAAAATACGTTGTTTTTAAAAATAGAAAAAAAATATTTATTGAGTTTTCGGAATGTTTTAACCCCTTTCCCAAGGCCCCATTACCCAAAAGGATTCAAAAATTACTTTTTAAAAAAAAAATATGAACAGATTGATAGGACGGTCAAAATATCGAGCAAAAACTAACTTTGGCTCAAGTTTTTAATATTCTAAAGCAGGGGTCTCCAAACTTTCCAGCCTTAGGGCCATACTGATTACTCCAGTAAGTTCCGAGGGCCAAAACCATATTATCATTGTTGCCGGTGGTAAGAAGTGAAATAGTCCACTGATGAAAAAAAAAGTCCGAAAAAGTACACAACGTTTAAAAAAGGCTGCAAATCGGACTAAAGTCCTCAAAACGGCAACACTGCATATTATTAATTTTCCTGTCATTATCTGTAATTTCTAGATTAGTCGTAGAGTAAGAGACATGAGGAGTAACGTGACACGACATCTGGTGGACACAAGCGGAAATAGGTAGTACCTTCTATCGCTAACAGATGGCGCTAATAGCACGTACAGAATAATCTCGTTGGTTCGAGAAAGTTCTGGTGTCTTCCACTCACTTCTAGATGGCATAATTGGAATATATAAGAAGGCTAGTGGCGCAACCACAAGTCAGTTCCTATGACACTGTTGTTAAATAGCATATTGCATACCTCCTTAAAACGTGTTTGTGCGTGTTTAAGTTTAAGATATCTTTATAACAGTATTTTGATTTGAATTATTGCTTTTGTGTGCGAATTAGTAGTTTGGAAAAGATGCGAAAAATTGATAGTGAATACAGAAAATTCAAAGATCAGTGGAACATTCAGTATTTCGTAATTGAGTCCAGTAACAAGGCGCTATGTTTGATTTGCAATGAAAGCAGAGCCGTTCTCAAAGAATATAACATTAAACGTCATTATGAAACAAAACATTTTCAAAATTACTCAAAATATACAGGAAGTTTGCGGACAGAAAAATTCGAAGCTATGCAGCGCGGATTGAAATCGCAGCAATCTTCATTTACAAAACTCAAAACTGAACAAGAGGCTGCAACTCGTGAGTTTTTCGTGTGGCTCTTGAAATTGCAAAACGTGGAAAACCATTCACCGATGGAGAAATGATCAAAGAATGCATAATTGCAGTAGCCGAAGAAATGTGCCCTGAAAAGGTAAATTTATTAAAAACTGTCAGTATGTCAGCAAACACTGTGGCTCGAAGGGTAGAAAACATCGCTGAAAATATATCTCTCAACTGTTCGACAAAAATGGACATTTTGAGTGGTTTTCTATGGCCTTGGATGAGTCAACGGGTGTGTCAAATACTGCTCAGGTGTTGATTTATATTCAGAGTAGATAAAAGCTATGAAGTGCACGAAGAACTTCTTGATATGTATAGTATTCATGGCACAACTACTGGTACAGATATTTTTAAAGGAGTTGAAATGGCCATTGATCAAAAGAACCTTCGATGGAAAAACTTGAAATGTATTACAACTGATGGAGGCAAAAACATGAGTGGGAAAGATAAAGGAGTGGTCGCTCTTGTGTCAAAGGCTGTAGAAAATGACGGTGGTTCAAAACCATTAGTCTTACATTGTATCATTCATCAACAGTCTTTGTGCGGAAAATGTTTGGATATGTCTGACGTTCTGAAATCAGTCATATCAACTGTTAATTTTATCAGATCTTTTGGGCTGAATCACCTACAATTCCGACAATTTATTGAAGAGATTGGAGAAACTGACTTACCTTATCATACTGCCGTACGCTGGCTTAGTTGTGGGAAAGTCTTCAGCGCTTTTGAACTTCGAGCAGTGATCGAAATTTTTTTGAATGAAAAGCATTGCCCTCTTACTGAATTACAAAACAACGCATGGCTGTGGAAGTTAGCATTCTATGTTGATTCGACAAAACATGTGAACGAACTGAATTTGGGATTGCAAGGAAAACCAGCATCTTCCTGATTTATACACTAATATCAAATCATTCCGGAAGAAATTGAGACTGTTTCAATCACAACTACGAAGTAAATGTTTTTCACATTTTAAAACATGTGAAATATTCAGCCACACTACTGAGACTGAGATTCCTATCGATTTTGCAATCGAAACTTTGAGTGCTTTGAAGATAAATTTTGATACTTGTTTCTCGGACTTTGATGCCATTGCGAATCAAATTAAGATTTTTCAGAATCCTTTTGATACTGACATTGAAACCCTAGCCCCGGAACTTCAAATGGAAATGATTGATCTACAATGCAGTGATATAATTAAGAACAAATATCAAAACTCATCTTTGTTGGAATTTTATAAGAGTCTTCCACTGACACAATTTGATAATTTGCATAAATTTGCTCGTGGTCTGTTTTCTGTTTTTGGTACTACTTATTTGTGTGAGAAAATCTTCTCCAAAATGAAGTACACAAAAAATGTTTACAGATCGAAATTAGCTGATGAGCATCTTAAATCTCTTTTAATAATTGGTACAATAAAATTAGTCCACAACTACAAACTATTGTCAGGGAAAATTCAATTACATAAATCTCATTAGTATTTCATATGTCATTATGTTTGTTATAAGTTTGTATTATTTAAAATGTATAAAATGTTATTGGATTCATTTCAATAATTTGTTAGTTATTATATACGGGTTAAATTTTCTGCATATTATACATTTTTATATTACAATTCTGTGTTTCTTTATCCAACTTATCACAAAAACAATAACAATAAGCCTACAAGAATGTTAGAAGGGAGTTAATACCATTCAATGTAGATGTCATATTAATAATTATTCAACATTAAATTAGAATACTTCAGAAACTAAATTTAATTTTATAAAAATTATTTGTTCTCAAAAAGGGTTTTCGGGTTGCTAGCTCTCCGCGGGCCGGACAAAATCTGTCCGCGGGCCGGATGTCCCCCCGGGCCGTAGTTTGGAGCCCCCTGTTCTAAAGAAACAAAAAAAAAGGAAACAGTAACAAGATATTATTGCTTTCCTTCTTTCATGTAAACTTTAAATCATGCAAAAATATGCGTTTTTACGTAAGTTATTTAAAAATTAGTCCGCCCGTTTGGAACTGTAAGTAGCTTAAAGCACCTTTCGAGATACGGGGCAGGTGCAAAAAATACTCGGCGCATTTATGGCCGATTATTGCAAAAACTATCACATTTTTGACAAAAGTGATAGAAATCATTTTTGCAGTTAATAAACTGCTCTTCATTTTCGTCCACACACGAATTGCGTAAGTGTCATATTTCGGGAGATACCGACCAAATTAGTTGAAAAAACGGATTTCCGGGCTCTTAAGGGCTATTTTCAAGCCCTTGTGGACATTTTTTTATATATGATATTTTTATAGGTTATTATATACATTAATACCTGCTAATTAAAAAAAAATGTGACGGCCCAACCTGACCTTCAGGTTTGAGGTTTCTTCAGACTCCATTTACTGAACTATTTTAACTCAAATATTTAATCATTCGATGATAAAACCAATCAGTAGAACATAAATGCCATTGTTCCTGGGTCACTTTCGAAACAAGGTTTTAAAACGCAGAAACAGCTTTATTTGGATTTGAAAAACGCTGACCACGCATTTTATCTTTAAGTTTTGTGATTAAAAGAAGTCACATGATAATAGGTCCGGCTATAAGGTGGATGTTTCAATAGTTTTACCTTTGACTGCTCTTAAAATCGATTTTTTTGCAGCGCCGTATGGGACGAAGCATTGTCGTAGTGCAAAACTATGTTGCTTCTTGGACGCACTAATCGAACTTTTTTCAGCACTTGAGGTAAACAAATTGTAGTGTACCAAAAAACATTAACTGTCACACACAATTATCTTTTTTTCAACACTGTGGGACTGTCTAATTTTAACTGGATCGGGGTCAGTTGGAAATACCCATTGAGCCGACTGGCGTTTTGATTCCGTCTTAAAGGCATAAATACATGTTTTGTCACCAGTAATGATGTCGTAGAGAGTATTTGATTTATTATTGTCGTATTTTATTAAAATTTCTGTGCACCAATTAATGCGATGTACTTTTTAAGCTTCGATCTAGTTATGGGAAACCCAACAGTAACAAACTTTTGTAACTTTAAGATGATGTGCAAGATCTTTTCGATTGCAGTCATTCAAATTCTCAAAGTACCCCGAATATTTTTATATGTTTCACGATTGTCCTCTTCTATCATTTATCAAACAGTAGCTATGTTTTCTTCAGTGACAGCAGAAATTGGCCGCCCCTCACGAAAATCTCGTTCATAGAAACTTGTTCAAACTTAAACTTGTTGAACCAGTTATCACCACAAGCAGCCCGAAGTCTTTCAATGCACTGCTTTGCGCTTAAACTACTTTTCAAATCATTATAAATCATAGCACGAAAATTTTTGCGTGTAAGATACTGTCTACGCATGAAGCCGAGAATAAGCTTGCAGGCTTACTTTTTCCCCCGAAGAACCAGAAGGGCCTTCAATTAAACCAATGGGTTTAAATTTTTGAAAATTTATTGAATCTTTATTTGTCGAACATACTGGTAGAGATCGAACGCTGTAAGAAAGACACCGATACGTCACGGTCTCATAAATATGGCAAACCCGTATAAAACCGTGACTTATCGGTGTTATTCTAACGTTCAATCTCTTGGTAAACTTGTCATAAATAGGATTTTCTTACTTGTGTCGATCGCTTCTTACTGGAACTTAACATCGTCTGGTTTAAATCTAACATCTTATACAACATACAACTATAAATTTAGATTATTTTTTCTTGAATTCACTACAAATGGACAAATGCGAAATTTTTATTTTTATTTATGTTTATTTATTTATTAGGGATATTCCCAGGCAACAGAAAAATTGAATTCTACAATAACAAAATGCCGAAACAAGTCAAAACTTATAAATATTTTTAGTTCCTGCTTTTTCTATAGAGGCGCTGATTTCTTCTTCTTAAAAAGAAGAAATATTAAATTGTAATATATACAGCGCCATCTGTTTTTAAGAAGCGCATCGAAAAGAACCAGAAAGATGGCGTGCTAGTAAGGAATTTGAAATTAAATAAATAAGAAAAACTGTTCATTGAATATTGAACAGATACATTTTAACGTTAACAAACAAATTCAAAGAATGTATGAAAAATTAACGATAACAGGTATCGACTTGCAATTGTTTATGTCAAGACATAAAAGAATGTAGATTTTTATTTCAGCCTACTCCGTGTCATAGGTGCTTTAAGTATATTTGTTGTGACCTACGTATACGGAATGCAATAAACATTAAACAAAAATCAATTTTTTTCCAATTTAGTGGCTTTTAAGTTTGTAATTATTGGAAGTGGGAAAACATTGTGGAAGGAAAAAGGTTTTTTTATTAAATTTCCTATAAAAGAGGATTAGCTAGAAATCGCAAAATGCATTATGTTTGTTACAAAATACACTAAACAAAAAAAGGAAAAAAAATATTTTTTTACGTAATTCTTTTGGTTTTTTAAGATTTTTCTGAGGACCTCCTTATTTGGCCAAAAAAAATCATACCATGATGAAACATCATCTTAAATTTTGTATAGTGCGGTTTAATATTTGTTGCATAATAATTTTGCAATCTAATTTTCTTTAAAAAAAATATTGATAATTTTGCTAAATAAGATATTATACTGATTGTTGGATAATTTATTTTGCATATATCAGAGATCTCAAATATTTAAATTTTTTTTTTTAATCGAAAACAGATTACTAGGCGTCCTCGAAAATTGTTTAAAGTGATGAAAAAATTTGTGCTAATAAACAAATTGACTATCTCGTCAAGACGTTTTTTTTTAATAAATCAAAATCGTTAATCGGTCCATTGGTTGCCAAGATACCTGCTACCGGCATTTATAGAGATTCTATAAACAATAATAAATATCAACTTTATGTGCATTGTTCACAAGAAATTATTGTTTCTCTGAAGGTTCTAGACAATGTTGTACGTTGAATAAAAACCTTCTGCCGGACTTCCATTGTCTTTATTTAATTTTTCACAACGTTTCGAACTTAAGTATCTCCGATCGTTTTCATTGTTCACTTGAAAACGATCAGAAATACTTACTATTCGAAACGTTGTGAAAAATTAAATAAAGACAATGGAAGTCCGAGAAGAAGTTTTTAGGAAGTATTGTCTTATTTTTATTCATATTTTTTCAATATTTTTTTTTGTTTAAACCAACATTGTTTTAATAACTCTTTTCGTAAGCAATTGTATATAACTTTAAAAAATTGCTAAGGGCGCCCAAATAATCCGATCTTAACTCTTTAAAATCGTTTGAAAGCTTAATATCTTTAGTGTATTTTTTAAAAATTAAATGCCTAGGTGCAATTGTCAGGACTTTATTTAATTTGCAAAATTGTCCATTTTTTTAAAGGAAATTGGATTGCAAAATTATTTAATCTTTACAAAAATTTGAGTTATTTATGCAAGTTCTTTTTTGACTTAGCAAGTTTTTTACTGTTTTTTTATTGTACAGGATCTTTGATTATATTTACGTGGCTTCTGGAGCCTTTTATTTTTAAAGACAGAAAAAAATATTTTATATAAAAATTCCATATTATCTTTTAAAATTATCAGTAAAAATATCGCAATAAAAAAAATGGAAAAATATAGGCAAATTATTTTTTTTTAATGGAACACCCTGTATATTATCCGCTACAATAAAAAATCTTTTTATTTCTGATAGTTGGACGAACCATTTTTTAGATATTTAAGCTTAAAATATAAATAAATTGGAAAAAAATCGTATTAGTATCAATTTTGCTTT
This sequence comes from Listronotus oregonensis, assembly GCA_019359885.1. Lineage (NCBI taxonomy): Eukaryota > Metazoa > Arthropoda > Insecta > Coleoptera > Curculionidae > Listronotus > Listronotus oregonensis. The sequence goes on from JAHBCN010012699.1 coordinate 13,614, forward strand.
GGTTGGTTTATTATGAAAGCTATAAAAACAATAAAATTGTTTTATTAAATTTGACGTATTGAAATTGTAAAAAGTTTAAATTTATCGTTTTAAGTATTAAAAGTTATTTGTATTGGGGCTTTTTGGGTCGGGAACAATAATAAAGTGACGACAGTGCAAAGGGAATATTACTTATTATATCTTTAACAACGGGTATCATTATAGATAGTAATACATACATATTAAGAAATTTTATTGAACGAAAAAGCTTTAAAATGAAGAAAAGAACTGCAGCATGAAATGAAAACAAAGTTTTGGATATCCTCGTTTTTTCAGGATAATTATTATACTTTTTCTATTGAACTAGCACTAACTACTTTTAATAATAATTTTAGAAAATCTTGAAATATCAATCTCGGATGCGGCATCTATACTTAATAAAACAGATTATAAAACCTTAAAATTATACACATATTATCCTTATAAATTTATGTCCGTTTAGAATCTTCCTGAACAAAACATGCAGGACCGACCTAAGTATGCATTGGAAATAGCTACGTTTATGCAGCAGATTTTAGAGTTTTTAACTAAAATTTTATTCACCGACAAGTCTTCTTTTACTTTAGCAGGAATGTTTAATCACAAAAATAAACATTATTGGTCCAGAGAAAACCCTCACCAAATTCAGCAACATAACAATTTTATTGTTTCCATGCCTTTTTTGATACTAATATGAAACTTTTTTGTAATTTATTAATAATTTAACCTAAAATATCTCAAAAATGGTTTATTCAAATATCATCAATGTATACAAAAGCGCAGAGTACTGCGAACATAGGACGATCCTAGACGTTTTTGGGGAAAAAAAAACCCGCACGATTGCTTATGGATCAATAATTTTCCAACCAACAATTCAATAGTTTATTTCTGAAATAGTTTTTTATGAACCTGACAGCAATATTTGTACTGTGTCGATTTTTTTGGGCCAAAAATTTTTTTTTTTTAAAAAGTTATTAATAATGGGTGTTTACGAACTGGGAAAACAAAATTTAAATTATTGAATGAAATCACCGTGGAAACCTGTTGGGGAATCGGGGAATTATTTAATAATTTATTTCAACCCGGGGCCGACTCCCAGATTTCCCCTATTTACCGAGTCATTAAAAAATTTTTGACATTTGGTTGTTTAACTCCAAGAAAACATAAAAGATATCCAAAAAAAAAAAAAAAAAACAAAAGGGAAATGACACAAACTATAGTAGTGGCAAGTTTAAAATTTAAAAAACCTACAGTTTCCATTAATACAATTGCAGGAAGGGTTTTTTTTTTTAGCAAAGATCAGTGGAAAGAGTGCTAAAAAAATTGATACCGATCCTACAAAGTAAAAAAAACCAATGAAATTTTCCCTGATGATCTTTTAGACGAAGGCAATTTTTTGAAACTGTAATGGAAAATGAAAAAAACAATGAAAATTTTATAAGAAACATTGTTTTTACTGATGAATCGACATTTTCATTTTATGGTCTCCCCAACGATTTTTTTTCTGAGGTCACGTAAAATCAAAAATTTTTGTTTTCCAGGGAATGGGGTTTTAAAAATTACAAGAATTGCAATTACAAATTGGGAATTGGGAATTTGGGAATTATTACCCTTAACATTAAGCAAATGTCAGAAGGCGTTTTTATGACAATCTTGGTTATTGTTTGGTCAAAAAGGTGGTTTATTTATCATCTTTGATAACTTGAAAAAGATTTTTTTTTTTTTATTCTATGAATGCACATTAAATTATTTTCTTAAAAATATTTTCAACGTTCCATTATTTATTTGAGAAAATTATTTTATTTTATTAGGAAAAACTGTTTGGTTTTTAATAATTTTAAATTTATGACTGATAAAAATCAGATCGAAGTCGGTTACGCTAGCTATCTCCTGCTATTTTTCCATAAACACTCACCCTTACTGAAAATAAAAAGTAGTAAACAACTAAACTGGACAGATAATTTTCCGAATTTATCACCGCACTCCCCCCAGTCCAACCAAAAAGGCCACGGGAATGGACCAAACCCCCAAGAAATTTATTACCTTTTATATATATATATATATATATATATATATATATATATATATATATATATATATATATATATAATATATATATATATATATAAATATATATATATATATATATATATATATATATATATATATATATATATATATATATATATATATATATATAATAATATATATAATATAATTTCCAAAAGCGAAATACGTAAAAAAAAAAAATTTTGGGGTTGAAATTTCCTTTTTTTGGTCCAGCCCCGTTGTTAAAAAAAAATTTTAGCATATTTTTATTTTTTAAAAAAAAGCATCCCTTAAAAAACATTTTAAATTTTTATTGGAAAGAGTTTTTTAAAAGTTAAAAAAAAAGTTTAAAAAAAAAAATTGAAAAAATTTTATCTAAAACCAACATAACCATGGCCTATTTGATTTTTACGTTTAAATTATTTATTTATTTTAAAATGAATAAAAAAATTTAAATTTGGACACCCAAAAGTAAAAATCAAAGTGGGGTTGGTTATAAAATTCGGTATTCGGGAAATTTTTCTTCCCCAAACCCCAATTTTTTTTTTATAAAAATCTTGCCTAAAAACCCTTTACCTATTAAAAATTTAAAAAATGTCAAAACATGTTGTTTTTTTTAAAAAAAAAAAATTCAAATTTTTTAATCAAGCAGTGAGGGGTGCCAAACGGCCAACCCCAAAATTTTTTGTCATTTTTAATAAATTCCCCCGGGGGCACACGGAAAAATATATATATATATATATATATATATATATATATATATATATATATATATATATATATATATATATATATATATATATATATATATATATATTTGAAATCAGAGAAAAAAAATATTTCGTTGTAGCGCATAATATACAGGACGTTTCTTTAAAAAAAATTAAGTTTCCTATGTTTTTCCATTTTTATATTGTGAATTTTTTTTATATAATTTCAAAAGATAATTTAGAAAAAAAATTTACAATTTTTAAAAAAAAAAACATTTTTTTTTTCTTCCAAAAAAAAAAGGGCCTCGAAACCATAAAATTAAAAAGACCCTGTACAATTTTTTTTTTTTTATGTGGATTTCTTTGGTTTCCGAGAATCCCTTCTCCCACTTTTTTTTTAAAAAAAAGCCAAAAAATTTAATTATTTTGTTTTTTTAAAATATTTTTTTTTTCATTAAACTCAATTTAATTAATTAAAAAATAACCAAGAGAACTATTACCTTTAATACTTCCTATTCACTAACATTGTTGCAAGCCGTTTCTTTACGGCCGACTGCCGAGTGCCCATTCAGCTTTAAAAAGCTCTCAGCTTGTATTATGTCTTCGTGATTGTCAGCCAATACTTTGACGTGAAGTGCTGTTTACCGATGGAGGAAAAAGAGTTCGCACCTTCAAGCACAATGGGAAGTAAAGGAGATAAGTTAAAGTTTAAGATCAAAATTTTAAAAAACTATTATTTTGACCCTAAATACAGTGGGATCAGTACAGTTCGCATCACACGGGTTCTTTTTAATAATAGTTTCGTTAAATATTTAACTTTGACATCAATTTTTGCTTTAATCGAGATGAATATATCCCTCATATGTTAAAGTTCCCATAGCACTGCAAAAATCCAATATTTGCATCGCAAGATAAAATTGTTTACGAAACGTCAAAGCGGGTTTTTATTATTACCAAATGTCAAAAAATGTCATATTCTGACAATTAACCCCATGTTATTGAGTGACAGCAGACAAAAAAGTCAATGTCAACGAAAGTTTTCAGGTCACTATCAGGAACATTTTTTTTTCAATTTGCTTTCATTTTATTCTGTTGGTATTTTCTGTTTAATAAATTATTTTAATATTCTTTATTGAAGTTCTTAATTAATTTAAAATAAATTCAAATAAAATACACTGCATCCAAATAACCAGATATTTTTTTATTCAACTTGTTTTTTTTTACAAATTCCAATCGTTTGTATTCATATTTTACGAAAATACCTGTGAAGTTGGGCTTTTTCGCGAAAATATAAAAACAAACTCTTGCAATTATAAAAAAACACAAATTTATTTCAAAAATTATCATTATTTTGATGCACTTGTGCAATCACTCCCGAAAATTAACCAAAAAATATTATGTTTATAAGAGTCGGTGTTACATTGAAAATATGTTGTTTTTACACATAAAGTTAATAGCTAAAGAATAAAAGTTTATTTGTTTAAAAATAAAACCCATTTCTAATTTATTTCGTTTAATATTTATTGCTTTATCGACAGGGATATTTGTATATAAATGGACAACATCAAAACTTAACAAGTTGTTATTTGGATCTATGTTAATATGTGATAATTTTTCTAAGAAATGTTGATAATGTTAAATGTAAAACTAACCAAAATATGCTGGGATCAGTCAGCAACTACTTCCCCATAAAATTAGGATAAGCCTAATGAAGTAGACTTAAGAAAAGAAAAGAAAAAGAAAAAAACCTGAAGAACTTATTTAATTTTCTAAGAAATATAACTTTAATAAATAATGAAAACGTTTTATAAAACTTTAAAATTTAGTTTTTCTAGAAACATATTTGATTACCTGCAATAGACGACCTATCTTGAACTAAAAGGGTCACAGATTCATTTTTTACTTCTAGTCTAGCAAATAAGTTTATTCTGGCCTTTAAAATGACAAATCACAGGACTTTTAGGACTTATATAACCTCGGTAACGAAAAGAAAGAGAAAGGATATAACGGAAATATTACGCAAATCAAATTGTTGTCCGAACAAATTAAAACATACTATATACAAAAAAATGTCTACATTAAACATATTTTAAAATATAATTTGTTATATTTTAAAGTACTTTTACTAAATTACCAATTATTTAAAAAAACAAAAACCTAAACAAATAACGGTTTTAAAAACAGTCTTACAACGTAAAAGTTTCGCCTAAATTATATTTACTAAATTTAACCAAAACAATTATTTTCTAGTTTACATTAAATTATTAACAAAATTATAATACATTGTTAAATCTATAGCCGACTTTAGGCAAAAAAAAAATTTGCAAAATTGCACTGCAGAAACCGCAAAATGCATCGCAAGTTTATATTGTTGACGAAACGTCAAGAAATGTTAAAAATGTTAAATGTAAAACTAACCAAAATATGCTGGGATCATCAGCAACTACTTCTCCATAAAATTAGGACAAGCCTAAGAAAGCAGTCTTAAGAAAAGATAAGAAAAATAAAAAAATAAAAAATAACCCAAGTGTGCTGTAACAAAAAATTACCTGTTATAAGATATGCCCAAAATGGTTTCTGAAAAATGTATTTAATTTTTTGAAAAATATATCTTTAATAAATAGTAAAAACGTTTTATAAAGTTTTAAAATTTAGTTTTTCTTTAGACATATTTGATTATTACCTGCAATAGACGACTTATCTTGAACTAAAAGATCACAGATTCACTTTTTACTTTTAGTATAGCAAATAAGTTTATTCTGGCCTTTTAAAATGACAAATCACAGGACTTTTAGGACTTATATAACCTCGGTAACGGAAAGAAAGAGAACGGATTTAACGGAAATATTACGCAAGTCAAATTGTTGTCCGAACAAATCAAAATACACTATATTCAAAGAAAATTTCTACATTAAACATATTTTAAAATATAATTTGTTATATTTTAAAGTACTATTACTAAATTACTAATTATTTAAAAATACAAAAACCTAAACAAATAACGGTTTTAAAAACAGTTTTAAAACCTGAAAGTTTCGCTTAAATTATTACTTTAATTTAACAAAAGCAATTATTATCTAGTTTACATTAAATTATTACAAAAATTTTATTACATTGTTCAATCTATAGCCCGACTTTAAGCCAAAAGGAATTTAGAAAAATGCCTCTTGCGAGTCATTTTTTAAGTTAATGGTATATCAGTAAAATTAAAATTTTATACCCTATCGAATGACGTAAAAAAAATACTGCTATTACCCTAAAAAGAAAACCGAAATATTTATGCGGTAAATAAATTGCTATAGTGACGATAAAAAACATGTTTGTCATAATATTCTTTTAGTTTATTTCCAAGTTTAACTATCTCATCGCGGTAAGTGAGTAGTAAAGCATTAATTATCGGGGGAAAAATGTAAAAAGCTTGCCGAAACCGCATGACAGTTACTCTTATATTATCGTTGCAGGTTATTTATAAAATGTTGCGTCAAATATACAAAGATGTTGTTCATCGCGAAAAAACCTCTGACAGAGTATTGTGATAATCGGATTACTGCAGGTGCTGCATTCGGCCACCGAACTATACAGTATACAGGGTGAATTTTTTAAAGTGTTACAATGCAATATGTCAAAAACGGTTTTAAATCTTTTTATGAAATTTTGGTGTCATAGTAAGTACAGGGAGGGGCATATCACACTTCCTCGTTAAAGGTGACACAAGTGCAAAATTAAAAAAAAATTAATAGAATTGAGTCTTAACAAATCCATATTTTATTGAAAAATAAGCGTATTAAGTGAATTTGCTTAATTATCCCATATAAGTTAGTAAATTTTAACAAACCGCCAAAAACTGAATTGGATATATATTATAATATATACAGGGTAAGTCTATGACGTGAGACCCCCGTTTATTGCTTTAACTATTCAAATTGGTGAAAAATGATTTATACAAAAATTTTTTGGTTTCTGCTGCTCTATAGTTTGCGAACAACGTTATGTAAACAGGGTGTATCGGAAAGTCCGTACAAACACAAAGTTTATTTTTTTAAATGACTCCCTATACTTTTTGTTACTTTTTTGTTTTCCGCATAAAATTCTAAATATTTTTTGTCCGGCATATCATATCCATATATTTAATTGTTTACGAGATAATGGCATTTAAATACAAATATGGAAGAAAAAAATCCGCTCATCTCTTAATGCCGTTTTACGTTTCTATGGCTTCAGCGGTTGCATAAAAACCGTAACTAGCTAGTAACTAGCTTAAAATGTCAAAACGACAGTTTCTTAAGTGTAAAAGTAGTATTTTAAATACATATCTAATCGTCCTAAGGAGATGTTATGGATAATAACATAGATAACGAAAAAATTCCATTGTGGAATTGGGGTTTTCAATTTTATACAAACATTTCTTAGTTTTTATCTTGGATTTGCATTCTCCGATGATTAGAACCATATCACATAATTCATTTGTTGCAATGTATTTAAAATACTATTTTTACACTTAAAAACTGTCGTTTTGATATTTTTAGCTAGTTACTATGATTGTTATGCCACTCTCTATAAAGCGCTGGAACCATAGAATCCATATTTGTATTAAATATAAATATCTCGTAAAAAATTAAATATATATATATATATATATATATATATATATATATATATATATATATATATATATATATATATATATATATATATATATATATATATATATATATATATATATATATATATATATATTATATATATATATTATATATATATATATATATATATATATATATATATATATATATATATATATATATATATTATATATATATATATATATATATATATATATATATATATATATATATATATATATATATATATATATATATATATATATATATATATATATAAAAAAAGGTCCCACGCAGTTTCCGGGATACGGGGAAAATTTACTGATAGTCGACCGAACAAAATCATTTTGGATGTAGTTCTGCTTGCTTAAAATCCGTACTTACGCAAAAGTTTAAAAAACGATACTCAGTATATGTATAGAGTAGCGACAAAAACGTAAAACGCAACCAAGACTAAAGTACTCCTTATTTTGCAATATTCAAAAGAAAAAGATAAAAAGGAATTATTTAGAATTAATTTTTATATCTAATTACGAAATCACAGCCACCTACGAAAAAAGGGTATTTTTTATTTTACATTAAAAAATTTTGTCAAAAATTAACATCGGATTTTATTTATCGGACCTGAAGGTAACTATACAATAATAACTGACATAAACACTGACATTGGCTTCTAGTCAGAAGTACAGTTATAAATTCAGTTTATCCATTTATCATTTTGATTTATTATGCCTCCAAACTAACCACGGAACAGAAGATTGAAATTGTTTTAATTGTGGGTGACAACTACAAAACCTTTAGAGAAGCCGCTGAGATTTTCAATGAAAGGCATCCTGAAATATCTGTATCTCATCAAACTGTTGGACACATAATGGCAAAATTTAAAGGTAGTGGAAGTGTAGAAAATAGATTCAATAAAAATCAAGTTCAGGTCGAAGATGATGAAGATTTTGGACTTGCAAATTATCCGCTGTTGTTGAAAATCCCAAGATTTCCTTGAGAAATATGGAAAGTACTTCCTGAAATGAAAGACGCTCAGTCTGTAAATCTACTGCTGGAAGAGTTCTTAAAGCAAATCATTTTCATCCCTATAAACCCATCTTTGTCCACACATTGCATCCTGGAGACTTTGATTTTCGGTTTGATTTCTGAGCTTGGTATCAAGGTATGCTTTATAGAAAAATAATTTTTTCTGACGAAGCTTGTTTTACGTCAAATGGAGTTGTTAGCTCCCAGAACTATCGATGGTGGAGTACAGCTAACCCGCGGTTTGTTATCCAGGCGTCGGGACTGTTTTCTTTAAGACAAATGTGTGGTGCGGAGTTTTAGATAATCAACTGATAGGCCCATTTTTCTTCCGGGGTAATATAACTTCAGATGTTTACCTTCATTTTTTGGGAAATCAGTTGTCTGACTTTATTAATGGCCTTCCACGTGTGACATTAGAAATACTTTGTGGTATCAGTACGATGGTGCGCTATACCATAGTTCTCGAGCTGTTAACGAGTTTCTTCAGGAAATGTTCCAGGGGCGTTGGATAGGAAGATTTTTCAGAAATTCATTGGCCGGCGAGGTCACCCGACCTGAACCCACTTGATTACTTCCTTTTGGGGATATTTAAAGGAAAAAGTGTATTCTCACCGACCATTTCAAAATATCGATAGCTTAGAAAGGATAATAACCCAGTGTGCTCGAGAAATCCCTCAAGTTGTTTTGAGAAAAGTTGTTTCAAAATTCTCCAAGTTAACAGAAAATGCATGGAAAAAAGAAGGTGGCTATATTAAAATTTGAATTATACTAATTTTCTTTTGTTATAAGTGATACATTAATTTGTTTTATATTAAAGCTTTTACTTTTTATTCCGTTCTGATTTACTGAAATACAAAAATATATATTTTTTGTAGGTGGCTGTAATTTCGTAATTAGATATAAAAATTAATTATAAATAATTCCTTTAAATAACTTTTCTTTGAATATTGCAAAATAAGTGTACTTTAGTCTTGGATAAATTTTACGTTTTTGTCGCTACTCTGTATACTGCTGGTATTTTTAAACTTTTGCGTAGGGATTTTTAGTTTTTAAATAAGCAGAACTTTTCTACATCAAAATGATTTTGTTTTGACTGTCAGTAAAAAAATTTCCCATATGGCAAGAACTGCGTGGGACACGCTTGTATATATATATATATATATATATATATATATATATATATATATATATATATATATATATATATATATATATATATATATATGTATATATATATATATATATATATATATATATATATATATATATATATATATATATATATATATATATATAAACCAAAGTATTTTTATATAACATATTTTTTTCCAATTTGAATAGTTGAAGCAATAAACAGACTTACCCTATACATGTAAAAACTAATTTAAATATACAGGTAACAATTAAAGTAATGGGACACAGAGCAACAGCAGATTCCTTAGGTCGAAATAATGTAATCTTACTTAAACTTGCCTTATCCCAAAGTTGATAATAACAAAGATACTGGGGGTGTTAAACTTTTAATTTTGCTTGCTTTTTCGTAATAATTTCTTAACTAAAATGATATATACAAAAATTTGGGGACCCAAAGTCTCGCAGGCGAGAAATTTAAATTCGTCCATGCTTTTGATGCTACAGAGGGCGCCAGCTGTCTCACTTTCACTTGTTTTATGTCATAACTTTTTGGGTTCAGACATGGACCTGTTTATTAAAATAAGTTACTATAAACTCCTCTGCATCAAAAAATTATTCTATTTAAGCCTTCTAGAGCAACTGTTTTCGAGATAAACGTACTCTTTTTAAAGGATCTAGCAATTTTTTTAGAGAAGATGAATTTAGCCAATTGTTTTCAAACTTTTGCATATGATGGTTCTTTAGACGCTGACCAAATGTCTCCAAGGGCACAAAACCCAAAAGCCCTCAACCCTCCCAAAATCACCCTCAAAGGTCACTGAGGATTTGGGGACTTTTGAGGGTAATTTTGGGAGGGTTAGAGGGGTTTTTGGGTTTTGTGCCCATGGAGACTTTTGATCAACGTGTTAAGAACTATCACTAGTTTAAAAACAATTGGCCAAAATTCATTTTCCATAAGAAAATTGCGGAATCCTTTAAAGTGCGTTTATCTCAAAAACAGTTGATTCTAGAGGCTTAAATAAAGTATACATTTTTGATGCAGAAGGATTTATAGTAACTTATTTTTTAATAAACAGGTCAAAATTATAAGCTTAAAAAAAGTTATGACATCTAAGACAAGTGAGGTAGGCCTTAGCTGGCGCCCTCTATGAGCAACATTAAAAGCATGGACAAATTTAAATTTCTCGCCACAGAAAACCCCCAGATCCCAAATTTTGTACCGCTATGACATTTCGTTAATAGTTTAAAAAGTTTAACACCCTATATCTTTGTTATTATAAACTTTGGGACAAGGCAAGTTCACGTAAATTGCATTATTTCGACCTAAGGAATCTGCTGTGGCTCTGTGTCCCATTACTTTTGGGACTTATTTTTTAACAAAAGTGACATCATTTAAAAAATAGTAGTATTAATTTTTTTTCTTTAACTACGAAATTAAACTAAATTTAAGTTCCTTTAGTAATTTACATGCATACAAAAGCTTAGTCTAAACTACGAGAGAACATTGTTCTTTCAAAAATTTAATTTTCTAGCTTGTGTTACTTTTGAAGTGGGTATGCGATATTTTACGTTATTTTTTATTTTTTTACATCTCTTTTAAAAAAATAAAAGAACAATTAAAATTAATGTAGCGTTAAGGTCAACTATACAAAGTCGGTCACGATCATCAAGATAACCTGTAAAAGCAAGTAAAAGGTTTTAAAATTATTTTTGGAGAAATAGGTATAAATAAGTAATCCTACCGAGAGTCTGTTGGTACTGCAAAGTGTGGGTCTCAAGGTTGCCCCATGTGGGGGGGTGTATCTGTACCAAACCAAAGGGTATTAATGTGCTTTACACTGGCTTCTTAAGTATTGTAAGTTGTATCTTATGGTTCATGGACTCCAAAGTTTTTCAGTAAAGTGTCTCATAAGGTAGAGGTCCCAATTAAGTGTCTTGAAATATAGTAGCTCGCAGTGTAAGATGCCACAAGTTGTTGAGTGACAGTCTTCATAGCCTCAAGAAGTGAAAACCCCGGTATACGATGTTACAACATTAAAGAAATATTTTCTCGTACAAACACGTTTCTATACAGTAAGAACAAGACATAAGATAAAAGCCAATGTCATTTTTCGAGACAGAAATCACTTAACCCAAAGAAAAGCGGCCAGATTTTACAGCAAGACGGCAAAAAATATAATTGGAGTTGGCACTACATAAAAGAACACCAAATTGCAATCTACTCGTTCCGATCTAAACGTGTCATGGCTTGTCAAAACGGCCACACATTGAGTTTCCCAGGGTAAGATCGATAAATTCGTTGTTATAGTTAACAGGGTACTTTTGTAAATACGCAATAATAATGTGATGAAAAATGATCGTAAAATATCTATAAAAGGTGTTATAAGTTTATATATTCAAAAACGTTTATTTTTTGGTAAAAAAGGTACTCTTATAGCATTAGTTAGTTAAAAAATGAATTAGGAGAACTCTAAAACCATACTTTAAGGGGTATCCTAAATTTTTGGAAAAAACCCAAAATATAATTATAAAATATGTTTTGGTAAACCGCCTAAGTGTTTAAACGAAAAAGAGAACCTGTTAAAAAATGACACGGCGATAATATACCTCCCAACAATGACATTTGTCAAACATTACAACTGTCTACATTTTCAACTGTACATACATACATTTTTTAACTGTTAGAAATGATTTGAGAAAAATAACATCTAACATAAATGACATCTGACACAATTAATATCTATTAAAAGTGACTTATGTTATAACTGATTTCCGATAATAGTGAAATGCAAAAAGCGATAATATCTTATAAAAATAATACTTTTTAAAATTAAAAATGTAAAATATTATCTGTTTAAAAGCATCTTTTAAAAGCGACGTCTGTCAAACTGCTATTCTGTCAGCTTATTTTCTTTTGTTAAAATTCAAATTATTTCTTTAAGTATTCTTTCAGATTTCACAGGAAAAAATAACAACTTGGCTATTTTATATTTTTTATAAATATGAAAAACAAAATACAAATATGGCCCAGCTTATGCCTTGCTTGATGATCCTGTACAGCAATACGTAACTGAACGAAGTACAT
>JAHBCN010012700.1:0-26117 GCA_019359885.1 Listronotus oregonensis
ACTGAATTTTGATCGGATCCCTTGACAAGAGACACATCTTGCATTAACTTTGTCTTTATTGAGTCACCTGTAACCTTGCTGCCAGAGCTTTCTATTCCCATTATCATAGGCTGGTAAATATCTGGTAGGCCAGCTAACATAATAGTACCTATCCATTCATCGCTTACAGTCAATCCTAAAGCAGACAATTTGGTGGCTGTCGTGATAATTTTATTTACATATTCTTCTACCGAATCACAAGATTCCAGAGTTGTAGTAATTAAAATACGTAAAAGTCCAACACGCCGCGTCAACCCCGAGTCCTCAAACGCTTTTGTAAGATTGTCCCACGCTTCTTTGGCCGTTTTTGTTGACTGCACATGAACGTGGTACATCGGATCAACCGAAAGTATTATTTTAGAACGTGCTTTTGTAATCTTTTTGGTATCAGTGTCCGTACCTTCTACCGCACCCCAAAGTTCCTCATGTTCGAGATAAGTCTGCACTGCGAATTTCCACGTATCGAAATTTTCGCGTCCTTTCAAACATAACATAAATCATTACTTTTTACCGGTGTCTCAAATACCTAAGTAAGGTAACACTGTAAAATAAATTATTTTAAATGATTTACAACAATGGATTGGGGTTACAATATAAAAAAAAAATGGAGAAGATTATAAGGAGAATGTTGTCAAGACCATGTGGATTTCAACTGCAAAAATGTTACAAAATTTGTATTTTGAAAAGTTTAAAGTTATTTTTAATTCTTTCACTGACTCTGCCTTCAAAAAAGCCCGTGAAGCTCGCAATTCTAAACGAAAAAGGTTGCAAAATGATTTGGCAAAGCGTAAGGAAAGTTGCGTTGCATTAACCAAAGGTGAAATAGATAAAATGGCATTAGTATGGAAAGAAAATACTCCGATAGGCCTTTTGAAGAAATTTTTCCATATTGTGGCATACGAACTGGCTTGGCGTGAGGTAAAGCAGCAAACTGTAAGGTGCACTATTTTAAAGAAGAAACATTTAATAATGGGGTGTTAACTGGCCGCATTGAATAAAACACAGTTTTTCTAAAACATGCCAAGGTGGCTCAAAAAAGTGTTGCGATAGCAAATGGCTAATAACAAACATAGAAAACCCTGATATGAGTTTAGTAAGGTTATTTTATAAAATGTTATCTTCTAGACCAAATCATATTTTAACTGATAGATTTTCTTTAACACCTAATCCATTTTGGAAAAATGATACCTCAAAAGGTTGGACAAATAATGTTCCCATAGGAATCAACGAAATTATTAGGTAAAGAAAAATATCAGCTGAAAAAATTGGCCTGGACGTCAAAAACAAAAAAAAATTATTAATCATTCCCATCCTGCAGCACAGTGTCAAATTTAGCTAAAGCGGGTGTTAGTGAACAAGAGGTAATTAAAATAACTGGGCATTCCTGATCAAGTTCCATAAAACCTTATTTACAACTCAACAGTGATTATCATTAAAATCTTGTAACAAACCTTCGAGGTAGATCTTTGGATATTGAATCAACCATGCTTCTAACATTAACCACTCATTTAAATTTAGCATTACAAACATCTGCACGAGAAGTTGAAACTGCATAAGTAATAGAGTTAACCGCAAAGGGCAAATTATTTACAGTAATGGTATTTTCAATAATTGTTTACTTTAGAAATAATTTTGTTATTAATATTTGGTATTTTTTTCTGTTGTATTTTTAGATAAAATTTTGAGTTCAGTTTATTTAAATCTTTTATTTATGGAATTGTCTTACCAAATACCATTTGAGCTCAGATTTTAAGCCTGATATTTTTTGCTTCTTTTTTCATACTTAATTTCAGGCAATTTAACTCGATCTGTTCGACCAAATTACTTGAGCTTCGCTCTTGTGATTTTGTCGAAGCAGCTTCCGTTAAATTTCCAGAAAGTAAGTATTCTAAAACAAGCATAAAAAATATCCGGCTAAATCTAAGCTCTTATGGTACCCCCGATTATTTATTTATTTGGAATACAAGCTATTATAAATTTATGTACACAAAGTTTCAAAAGAAATAGGTTTATTTGGCATACAAAATAAATTTTGCGACAAAAAGTTAATATGATGATTACAAAAATATTCTCTTTTTAACTTAAATCAATATTAAAGCTGTTGCAAGCACTAGCCAATAAATTTTAAATCTAAAAAATTTACTTTATTATCGCGGTAAACCTATTAAATATCCATTCATATCCTTTTAACGTCATAAAGCTGCCGCGCTTGGTCATAAACATTGCATTACGTCGCCCTTGCCCTCGCCACGTATTCTCCACAAACTAAGTATTATAACCTGGATTTAATTGAAATATTGCAGTTTAAAAGAATAAAGGTTTACAGGTAAAGCCCACAGAAAACAAAAGAAGTCCACACACAGATTAAATAAGTTATGATAAATTTATACTTCGATATGCAACACATTCTTCTAAACAATTACATTTAAAATTTTAATGAGTATTGGAGCAAGCTGCCTTTATAATAAAGGGAAAAGAAAAGAAAAGATAAATATTTGTCAAACTCAATCCGTTAAATTCTTATTTTATTTTTCTCTGCAAAAATGTATTTTTTGGATTTTTTCTTATTGAAATCTATACTAAACAAAATGTGTTATTTTTATCTGTAATATTTATTTTTTTCAAATCGAATGGAGCCAAACGACACCGGACCCCTGATTTTTATTATTTTTTTTTAATTACTACCTCCACTGCTCCTATTGAAAAAAACAACGATTAAAACAAGCAATATAATCTAGGATTTTCTTTGTCTGTTTCCCCTTATATACAATCCCGAATCCTGGCTACGCCTTTGTTTATATTTAATTTGTAAGCAAAAAACTATGTAACACGCACTTTCAATGTTATTTCACGATCTTAAGAATTAGGTAGCAATTTTAACGATTTTTAAATAAATCATTTTAAAATAAAATATTGCATTTAAATTATTAATTTAGTTTGTCCCCGTAGTGAATGATAACAATGGCATATCAAAAAAACGACCGGAGAATCCCCGTCGCCTACAAGCGGTTATCCAGCAGAACAACATGTGATTCCCCATTGATTGCAGGTAAAGGTGGCTTACAATTTCTTTCTTTTCATTATAACGCAGTCCTATCTCGTATCGTAAATTTTATATAAGTTAAAACCATCGAAAGTATTTTATTTGGAAAAAGTTTAATTGGCGACAAAAATTGTAATGATTTTTTTATCAATAACAACATGATACGAAAGTTAGGTAGTAGTGACATATTATATGGCAATAAAAGGGATAATACTGACTTAAACGATTCTAAGGACTAAGCATAATGTAGTAGTGCCTATTGCCTCGATTACGCTAGGACAACATTTTGAAATTTATGTTACCTACTCGTTTATTTAGTGTCTTAATATTTAAATTGGTGTAATGTAAAGTTACATTAAGTTTAATATATATATTAAACTTTGTCATTGTGTTTTCCTTTTTAACAATATTATTAAGTAATTTGTAATATCCCACTCTTCTCACGATTTCTTACGATTTTTTGTCATTGTATTTTACGATTTCTGCTTTATCTCATCTGGCAACACTGCACACACTACTTAGTATCAACCAGTCCCCGTTCGGCAATGCAAGTGATCGCGACGGGCAATGTTGCCAACCAGTAAAAATAAAATAATTTATTTTGTCTTGCTTGATAAAATAACAAATACCTATGATTAAAATAATGAATTATCTTTAACCATTCTAAAATACTAATATTTTTTACAAATTTTTTTTTTTTTTTTGCTAAGCGCATAACTTTTTTAAATGAAAAGTTTTATAAAATGTATGATATTTAACACATTTCTAAAATTGCTAATAAATATTTTACGAAATGACAACACTGTCGCCAATATCCTAACGAATCGTAGGCACCGTCGACCGTCGTTGTATTGGAAGTGGGATAGGGAAAATTGTTGTCGTTCTCTTTTTAATCTGGGATCATACCATATTATGTATCCTACTCTATTACATGAAAATTGGCTCCCAAGCCCTTGCCTTACCAATCCTGTATTGGAGTTAGAAGATGTCAGTTAAAAGAGGATTTTATAAAACACTCTCCCCCTAAGGGATAGAATGGGGAGTAAAAATTTGTATGGAAATTTGTCTAAAATTATCCTTTTTTAACTCCTAAGGAATTATATTTCTTGGGAGTTAAAATGGGAAGGGCAGTTTGTATAGTCAAATCGTCATTTTTAAAGTTGCAAATATGAAAGTTGGTAATTAGGCTTCTCATTACCCAGAAAAAAGGGATTTCAGCTAGGAAAGGATATTAAGAAATTTTCCTTCTAAAGGGGGACTGAAAGTATAAAACTTCGTCATTTCTGGACTTAAAAATATGAAACTTGGTATATAGGCTACTAATTACCATTAAAAATGATATGTCTTACAATTTTGAAAATTATATCCTTCGGGGGGTTAAAAGGGGGATAAAAGTTTGTGTAGAAAAAATCGTCATTTTTAAGGTTGTTAATGGGGGAGTAGGTAATTACCCTGATCACTAAGAAAAATAAAAATTTATGTCCTAGGGTATTAAAAAAGGGGGGAAAATGTATATCAAAGTGTAAAAATAATAACAAATGAAATACGATAAAGGCGGAGTGTGTGACGGAAGACATGAACTAGAAGGGGGGAGGGAAATATTCCGCAAAAACAGGAAAAAAAATACTGCCAAAATCTTGTAGTCCATGCGGGCGAAAAGCTAATGAACTAATACTTGTAAGTGTTACGGCCTGGTTTATCTGATACGACCTACACGTGTAGTGTCAAAGGGAAACATCTCAAAACCCTGGTTATGGTGCATGTAAGAAAATCATTAACAAAATCTTTAAATATTTACAACAACACTTATACTACTTATAACAAAAAAAAAATATTGTAGTACCTACCTAAAATTAAAAATTACGAAATAAAAAGGTAAATTGTAGCCTCTGCTTTGTTTCGCACCTACTTGTAATTTTGTTTTTGTTGATGAATTTAGTGTATATATAAAAACATTATTTTATAATTTTAAGTTATTTTTCTTAATCAATTTATAACTACCTTTTAATAATTCTTACATGCTTATTAGTTTATTTGAAATATAAACAAAAATTGTTCCAACAATAAAAATAATGTAATAATTCTTGTACCGGCTGTCCAAATAAGAAAGGACGCCGGTTGTATCTCAGAAAATATTTATCGCACAGCATTGGGTAAAACATATTTTTGGTAAAAGTGGTCAAGAGAAATAGCTGAACATTATTTTCAAGTTTCTGAAATGGCCGCTAGGGGGCGTAACTGCTTTCTTGAATCTAAAAAAGTGATGCTTCTGTGAATATTGCTATATAAATGTAACAAAAAAATACCTGATCTGAATTTTTGCTATATCTCTAAAAATAAAGTGGTGGGGGGTATTCAAAGGTTTCCGTAAAACACACCCTGTATCTTCAAAACGGCTGAGCCAATTTTAACAAACTTGCGCTAGTTGAAAGGAGCTATTCTTGGGCTATAAATTTTAAAATATTTGAAGTTTTGTTAGTTTTACATGTCGCCGCTAGAGTGCTTTTTTCGACATTCCGACAGAAATAGTTCATTTTCTGAAAAAAATTAAATGCATTGGTATATTTTTTTTAATGAAAAAGTAGATAAATAATGCCTAAACAAGCTCGCGAAAACCGCATCTCAATATTTTGTTTCTTACCTAATATTTAGACCAAAGAAAATTTTTTACGTCAATCTCTCAAAAACTATAAAAGCTACAAGAAGTTTTATAAAACATAAATTTTGTATTTTCACAAAAGCTCTAATTTAGGTTAGATAATCTTTTCATCCAAATACAGTACTTTACGAGTTATAATTAAAAAAGCGAATTCTAGGGGTATAGCTTGAAAAAATCCTGAAAATTCGATTTTTTGGTTATAACTCGTAAAATATTGCATTCAGACGAAACGATTATATAACCCAAATTAAAGATTTTGCAAAAATAAATTTTTAGGTCATACAATTTTTTTTATAGTTCTTGAGATATTGACGTATAAAATTTTCTTTGGCCTAGTTTTTAGGTAAGGAACAAGATATCGAGATACGGTTTTCGGGAGCTTGTTAAGGCATTATTTAGCTACTTTTTTATTAAAAAAATTATACCAATGCATTTATGAAGAACACTGATAAATAAAACTACTATGTTTTTACCACTAAAATATTTTATTTTAGTGGTAAAAAACATAGTAGTTTTATTTATCAGTGTTCTTCATGATGATTAATTACCACATAGTAACGGCTAATAGCAGCAATTTTTTTCCAATGCATTTAATTTTTTTTGAGAAAACTAACCATTTCTGTCGGAATATCGTAAAAACCCTCTAGCGGCGACACGTGAAACTAACAAAACTTCAAATACTATAACATTTATAGCCCAAGAAAAGCTTTTTCCAACTAGCCTAAGCTTGTTAAAATCGGCTTAGCCGTTTCGAAGATACAAGGTGTGTTTTACGGAAACCTTTGAATACCCCCACCACTTTATCTAGAAATATAGCAAAAATTGTTAAACAAAAAAGGTTTAGATTATCCTCGACTTTAAAGATCAGGTATTTTTTTGTCACGTTAATATAGCAAAATTCACAGAAACATCACTTTTTTTAGATTCAAGATTGCAGTTACGCCCCTCAGCGGCAATTTCAGAAACTTGAAAATAATTTCCAGCTATTTCTCTTGACCACTTTTACTAATATTTTTTCCAACGTTGTGCGATATACATTTTCTGAGATACAGCCGTCCTTTCTTTTTTGGACACCCGGTACTTATGACTACCAACAAATTTTGTCTTAATAGTAGTTCTACATAAAAATGCGACGCTTGCTGTGTGGTGGCGTCAATAGCATTGCCGTGATAATAAAAAATAATATTAGCGCGTTAATGGCGGATTTAAGGTATTTAAGTAATGTAACTTCTCCAGTTATTTCTGTTATATTTTATCTGATTTTTTGCGTATATCACAAAAATAACGTTTTTGAACCTAGTCACTTTTCTTTCAGTGTGACATTTTAAACTGTTTAATCTATTAAAATAATCATTAAGTCTATTTTAATTTTTCACTAACTTACCTGTCAGAAAAAATCAAACACATTTTGGCACACGAAGACATTAATCTGAAAAAAATATATATAGAAATAATTTAACTGATATAAACCAATAAGATTTTGTGTTTTGGTGTATAGTTTGTCTCAAAGTATACCGTGTTAGCTTTTGCCTTCATTTATGGATTATACCCGCCGACAACAATAAAACTGCGAATCAGTAAGTAATATAAAGATTTATTTAAACTTTATCGTTAACTTTTTGGGTTTTTTCGGTCATTTTTTAAAATAAAAATCAGTGTTTGATTGACGTTTCGGTTCATTGAATTAAACCATCATCAGAATATCTAAAAGTATTTTCTATTCTTGTATTTATTTAACATAATGAGTTTAATAAAAGTATTATAATACTTTTATTAAACTCATTATGTTAAATAAATACAAAAATACTTTTAGATATTCTGATGATGGTTTAATTCAATAAACCGAAACGTCAATCAAACACTGATTTTTATTTAAAAAATGACCAAAAAAACCCGAAAAGTAAACAATAAAGTTTAAATATTACAAACGGTCAAGAAAAGAAACCAATGAAGATTTATAATTTATTGTTTATTTAGGTAGGTATAATCTTAAAATTACATTAAGAAATTAAATACATGCAAAGTTTTAATAAATTTATGACTATATTATCTATACGCAATTACATTTTTAATCTAAATATCTAAATCTAATTCTGTTTTACTATCAGATACATCATTGAGATTAATTACAATAGGATTTATGTTGTTTTGTATAGAAATGTAAGAGTCCTCAATTTTTATAATGTGCAGTAATGCATTTTTCCAGCTCTCAACTGGTATGCTAGTAATTACATTTTTTATCAAATTTATCACACTTGGACTTAAAGTAGGTGTAACATTTTCTGCTCTGATCTTTAATTTTAATTGGCTCCCCAAATACTCTATGGGGTTAAACCAAAAGTGATACGAAGGAAGACGTAAGACAGTATGCTCAGCCTGTTCAGCCAAATTATCACATATATATATATATATATATATATATATATATATATATATAATCATATATATATATATATATATATATTAACTAAATTTAATAATAAATGAATTTAGGACTGCCAAAAGTTGCGCTTTTTTGTAACTAAATTTAAAATAAATATCATTTTCTTACAAATATTCCTGGATTTCAGTTTTTGAACTTAATAAAGCTGGTGCTTTGTGTAGCAGACGGCTGCGGCTGTGGTAGCTTGCGTTATCCATGACAATAACACTGTTGTTTGGAATATTTTTTAAAAGATAATTTTCAAACCAGTTTTCAAAAAGTTCTGCACTTGTATCCTCATGATAATCTAAGCTGGAATCCTTAATATTCTTTGCAGACAACAGCAAGCAAATCCGTCTTCTGAACCTGCGTGTGTTATGGTAATGCGTTTTCCTTTATTTGAAGGTACTTTCGTCTGACAGTTTTGACTGGAATTAACCCATCCTTTGGATACTGTGCCGTGTGTATAGAACCATGTTTCGTCAAGGTAAATTTTGGATCTGTTTTTTAACCTATATCTTTAAATTTTTTGAAGGTAATTAAATCTCCAAGTGCGTAATCTGTGCGATTCCATTGCCACTTGTCTTTTGTCTATTTTGCGGTATTTAAATCCCATTTTATAAACAACTCTATGGAGGGTGGCACGGCTAATATTTATATTGGTTTCGTCTAGCTTCTTTTTAAGTTTATCAAGGTAGAAACAGCTCCGCTTTCATAAAGACAATATATTTTTCTTCTTATTAGGTCTTGATCACTACTGTTTATACGGTGAGATTGAAAATCACTAGTTTCTTTTGTTTAATTTTTTACTAAAAATAATATCCCTTATCGATGATATTGGAGTTTTTGTAAGTAGACAGGTTTCTTTTAAAACTTCTTGTTTAATTAGTCCTTTACTGATTAAAGTTTTAGGCACATTTTTCACAACCTGTTTTGCATCTAATGACAAATAATTTCGACGCGACATAGTTGTATTCTCGTAAAACAACTTTTTCGCAACGCACACTAAAAATGGTTATTCAACACTGTCACTAAAATATTAGCCGAAATATTTATATACCTAATGGTCAATACTCAAGAAATACCTGGCCCACCCCTGCGATTATGAAATAATGGGTTTACCCAATAACAATAGGTAATAAAATCGTTTATTGGGGTATTGTTCGTCAAAAGCCATAGCGATATACTTTAAGACAGACTATAAGTACAAGAAGAAAATCTTTATTTAGACAGCACCTACCCCCTACCGCCCATCTTAAAGTTTATTATTCTCTTGTATATTTTAAAATGACTTGTTTAACGCCTAGGTGTTAGAAACTGTTTAAAAAGTTATAAGGTAAACACAATTCGGGTTTTAGTTTAAAAGTTTATTTCCACCAAACTTATAACTTCTTTTGTTTTTTATCGAAACAACGTATTGTAAAAACTTTGTATAAAGTTTTATATAGTATCGAACACTGCAAAATGTTTCGATATAACACAAGTATAAATTGTTATAAAGTATCTTTTAGAAAAATTGATATACCTACAGTGTTTCTTAAATGAACGATGCATGTATTACTATATCGGAAACTAATAAAGATAAAAAAATACCAAACGGGGAAAAAATTGCCCAATTTTATTGATAATTTGATTACGCTCTTAGCGCTGTCTTATTCTTGTCACTTTTTAAAGGGTAGACAATATAAGCATAGAATATTACAGTCTATTTTATGTTATCTTTTTGGTACCATTTTAATTACCTATCTGGGCACAAACCCAAGGTAAATGGGGACGTTATAATTATTCCTAATAGGTAAATAGCAGCTACTGTTAGATGTATGGTAAAAAAAAACGTATTTGTAATTTTTTTTTTTTTTTAAGTTCATAATAAATTATTTGTTTTTCAAGGCAATGCTAATTTTTACCATAAATAATTTTTATGTAAAACTTAAATATTTTCAAAACGGCTAAACAAAATGCTAGCAAACTATATATTTTTAAAAAGAAATTAAATAGACCTTTCATTCTAAATAAAAATGTACAAAACTTTAAAAAAGTTTACTTATTCGTTTTTTTTTACTTTTAGATTTTTATATGTATCTTTTGTTTTATATGTTTCTTTTGTTATGCTTAACTACATAACTTTTATACAGAAGTTTTTTTTATTCTTTTTAGTAATCATAAGTGGGCTTCAAAGTATAAATAAACCCTGTACATAAAAGTAACCTGGCTATTAAAAAAACCCATGAAAAAATCCAGCGGTGTACCGTTTTTTTTTAAATATAAAATTTAAATCCCGGACGGAAACCAATGGTAAAAATTTTAAAAAATTTGTATACCAGAAAATGCCTCTAAATGCATTGTACATGCATACCGAGTTTTGTAAAGATATCTAAAATGGTATTGCAGATATTTCAGAAAAAAATGTTTTTTTGTTTTATTACCCTGTAGTTCAAAAGTTGGGACGTTTTTTTCTTAAAATAAGTTTAGGAATGGCCTCGTTGAAAATTAGCATATAATAAATAGACATCCTATATAACAAAAAGCTTTGTTTAAAATATAGATAAAAAACTACATAACTTTTATACAAGAAGTTGTTTTATCCTTTTTAGTAATCAAAAGTGGGCGTCAAAGTTTAAATAAAAACAATGTACATAAAAGTAACCAGGCTATTAAAAAAAAACCCATAAAAAACCCAGCGGCGTACCGTCCCTTAAAAAATATAAAATTTAAATCCCGTACGGAAGCCACTGGTAAAATTTTTTGAAAAGATGTATACCAGAAAATGCCTCTAAATGCATTGAACATCCATACCGAATTTTGTAAGAATATCTAAAATGGTATTGCAGATATTTCAGAAAAAAAAGTTTTTTTAAAATTTTATTAACCAGTAGTTCAAAAGTTGGGACGTTTTTTTTAAATAACTTTAGAAATGGCCTACTTGAAAATTTACGTATGATTAATAGACACCCTATAGCAAAAAGCTTTGTTTATATTTCTAAAATAGCATGTAGGGAAAACCTCGTTCTAGTTCCATATAATGTTTTAGGGGTGGTAGGAATTCTGCGTATTTTATCAATAAACATTCGTCTTGGCAAATATTGCGTATTATCCCTTGTGAGACGCTCTCTTTGTATAGAATTGTATAGACCCTTTAAATTTATGCAAAAGTGTGTTTACTTAAAGATCCCAGATACCTTAAGATATCCATATAGGTACGTAAATTCTGTTTCGCATACATATTTACAATCATGAAAAAATTTCAATAACATAGAAACAACGCAAAAAATGTCACTTTAGTTTTGAAAAAAATTGAGAAGTCACAAATTAATGTTTGAGCAATTTAAATTACCAATAACATCAATTTGTACATGTTAATGTTTTAAAAAGAGTAAACTTTACCTATATATAAAAAATGTACGGTGCTTTCGTGCTACTATTTTTAGAAAAAATATTGACTTGGTTTAGTAGCAGATCAAAACCATTTGACAAAAAACACAAATTTTATAAATAACTCAACAAAAATAACCAATGATGCTTTTTGACCCTAGTTTTATTGACAATTTTGTACTACAGCTATAAAATTTTGAGATTTTTAAATGATAGAAAACAAATTCCCTTTTATCCTTTGCGAACTGTAATCGCAACTATTTATACTATCAAACAGTTCTTGTTGGGTATGTATAGTCTGTCTCAAAGTATATCGTTATGGCTTTTGACGGACCATACCTCAATAAACCTTTAACGATTTTATTACCGATTGTTATTGGGTAAACTTATTTGTTCATAAGGGCAGGGGCGGGCCAGGTATTGCTTGAGTATTAACCATTAGGCATATAAATATTTTGGCTAATATTTTAGTGGCAGTGTTGAATAACCATTATTACTGTGGTTTCGAAAAAGTTGTTATACGAGAATATAACTATATCGCGTCGAAATCATTTGTCATTAGATGCAAAACAAGTTGTGGATAAAACTTTAATCAGTAAAGGTCTAATTAAACAAGAAGCTTTAAAAGAAACCTGCCTACTTACAAAAACTCCAATATCATCGATAAGGGATATTATTATTAGTGAAGAATTGAACAAAAGAAAAAAACGTAGTGATTTTCAATTTCACCGTATAGACAATAATGATCAGGACCTAATAAGAAGGAAAATATATTGTCTTTATGAAAGCGGAGTTGTTCCTACCTTGGATAAACTGAAAAAGAAGCTAGACGAAGACGAAACCAATATAAATATTAGACGTGCCGCCCTCCATAGAGTTGTTTGTAAAATGGGATTTAAATACCGCAAAATAGGCAAAAGACAAGTAGTAATGGAATCGCACAGATTACGCACTTGGAGATTTAATTACCTTCAAGAAATTAAAAGATATAGGTTAGAAAACAGATCCAAAATTTACCTTGATGAATCATGGTTCGATACACACGATACAGTATCCAAAGGATGGGTTGTCAGACGTCAGTCAAAACTGTCAGACGAAAGCACCTTCAAATAAAGGAAAACGCATTACCATAATACACGCTGGTTCAGAAGACGGATTTGTCCCAAACTGCTTGCTGTTGTCTGCAAAGAATATTAAGGATTCTAGCTTGGATTATCATGAGGATGTGCAGAACTTTTTGAAAACTGGTTTCAAAGTTATCTTTTAAAAAATATTCCAAACAACAGTGTTATTGTCATGGATAACGCAAGCTATCACAGCCGCCTGCTACACAAAGCACCAGCTTCATCAAGTTCAAAAACAGAAATCCAGGAATATTTGTTAGAAAATGATATTTATTTTGAATTCGGTTACAAAAAACGCATCTTTTAAAAGTCCTAAATTCATATGCAATTAAAAAACAATATGTATGTGATAATTTGGCTGAACAGGCTGGGCATACTGTCTTACGGCTTCCTCCGTATCACTGTATGTTTAACCCCATAGAGCATTTGCGGAATCAAGTAAAATTAAAGATCAGAGCAGAAAATGTTACACCTACTTTAAGTCCCAGTGTTATAAATTTGATAAAAAATATAATTACCAACATACCAGTTGAGAGCTGGAAAAATTCACTACAGCACATTATAAAAATTGAAAACTCTTATATTTCTATCCAAAACAACATAAATCCTATTGTAATTAATCTCAATGATGATTCTGATAGTGAAACAGAATTAGATTTAGATATTTAGATTAAAAATGCAATTATGTATATTTAAATTAAAATAGACAATAATTAATTTTTTAATTAATATATAAATTTATTAAAACTTTACATATATTTAATTTCTTAATGTAATTTTAAGATTATACTTACCGAAATAAACAATAAATTATAAATCTTTATATTATTAAAGTCCGTCCCTAATGTTATGTCCTTTAATACCTACCGATCCACAGTTTTATTGCTGTCGGCAGGTATAATCCATAAATAAAGGCAAGAGCTAACACGGTATACTGTGAGACAGGCTATACTTTCTCCCCAAAAAACCTTTATACAATTGGACCGCTTTGGTCCTGGTCTTGGGGTATAGAGAGTAAGTGTGTAATACCCCGGGATCTGCACGGAAGCAGACCAATTATATAAATATTTGTTTGTTAGTACAGGGTGTCCGTTGTAATTGCAGAGATAGGACTTGCGGTTTTCGCGCAGCGTCGCTACTTTTTGATGATACGAAAGATGACACTCGCATTTTAATTATATTGTAACTTACAAAAAAATAAAATCGATATTAGGCATTTTTACGTAGAATTGGATGGTGTAGTTTAGTTTTTTCAAATGTAGTATTTTTTGAGATATAAACCAAATAGATTATTTTTCTTGTGAAACACCCTATATGTCTTTTAATCATTAAATTACGTAGGATAAGAGCTTTTTAAAAATATATGTATGTAATTTAATAGTTTTTTACACTTTTAGTCCTTAAAGCAAACTTTAATATTTAAATGTTAATTTTGCATAGTAAGCCGTGTGCGTTTATTAATATTAGTGATCGGCCTTCCAATTTCTTGTTCTGTGGCATTTCGAAGTTTTTGAATTGAATGTTGAGTACGATATATTTTATATTTCAAATAACCCCAAAAG
This sequence comes from Listronotus oregonensis, assembly GCA_019359885.1. Lineage (NCBI taxonomy): Eukaryota > Metazoa > Arthropoda > Insecta > Coleoptera > Curculionidae > Listronotus > Listronotus oregonensis. Next base: position 14,222 of record JAHBCN010012700.1, read on the forward strand.
AAAAAAATCAAAAAATTAATAAATCTGGTGACCCTGGAGGCCACCTTATAAAACCATGGGTGCCAACTCAATAAGCTGAAAAATTATCATCCAAATATGCTCTTATTATTTGTGTATTATGTGTGTGGGCACCGTTTTGCTAAAAATATAACTGATTTAACTGGGCTAACAGCACATCAGAGCATAATTTAGCTAGAGATACAACTCAGATGTTTTTGTAAACTTTAAAAGAAAAATGTGGATGACTGACTGATTATACATTTTTAGTAGCTCTTATCTGATATAATTTATGATTTTAAAACATACGGGGTGTTTCATAAGGAAAATCATATGTTTGGTTCATTTCTCAAAAAATATCAAATTTGACATAAATGTAACGCCACCACTGGATTTTACCTACTAATATCAGTTTTTATTTTTGTTGTAAGTTTCATGATAACTGAAATATAAGAGGGTTCAAAATGGAAACCAATAAATTTCGCCCTTTATGTCAAAAACTAAGAGTCAGGAAAAATCTTTTTAGGGTCTTTTTTCGTTTCATCATCGCGTCACTTCGCAAAAAACGCCTCTACCTCTAATAATAAACAAGATACCCTGAAATTACAGCGAAATCCATAAACCTTATACTTACCGAACAAGGACTTTCCGATACATGAATCCGCCACAAGAATATAGAAAATATCTACAGCTATTTATACTACATATAAAACTATGCTGGTTTAGATTTTAACATATTTATGTATATAGCTTGTCTTTTGCATATGTGTACAGGTAAACGTTTATCAACACACAACAATAACACCAGTTTGTATTTACTCTTTCAGGTATCCAGGGAAAAAGCATAAATACCAAAATACAATTTTCTTACCAAAATAGAAAATACTGCAATATAGGCACTTTTGCTAAATCTAATATACATATGGTTTATGTGGAGAGTATTTAGACAAGACGAATTCGATATTTGTTATGTATGAAAGCTATGCATTCATTTCGAAATATCTCTAAAACGGTTTTTACGATATTTTTTGGAAACTAATGCAATATAAATCAAAGTATTGAAAAAGAATTAAAACTGAATTTTTTGACCATTTTGGTAAAAAAATATTAATTTTTGAAAGTTTACTAGGTCTGTTTTTTATTAAAAAATAGTTTCTTTTATTTTTTAACGTGGAAGGTGTATTTTAGGACCGGTAGGTCCAAAATAGTGTAAAATATAACTGAATTACGAACAGACCTCATGTATTGTGTGTACGGTCTCCTACAAATATAGAACCTTTAACTTTTGGTAAAGCGTATTCGATATTATTTGGAACAGCGCGAAATTTGAGAACCATTTAAAATACTTGCATCACGAATTAAACTTAATTAGAAAAAAATATATTGATCCGTGCTGGTACTATTCCCGACCCGTTCAACAATTAATTTTTGTTAGAGAGAAATGGACGACTTCGGAGCGGATTGCATGGAAGAGATGAAGATAAAAGATGTTTATCCGGGGTTTAAATTGTAGACAGGCCGGGTTTTACTTACTATAAGGCGATAATTTGTGTACGACTGTCACGTATGAACTACCTTAAAGAAGCGGTAATGCCAGAGCGCGCGCTAGGATTGCCGTGCGACTGGACTATATGTACATATATGCAACTTTTGCGTTCTCGGCGTTTCTGTACTTTTTGAATATACGTTTATTGCTTTTTAGTTTTTTAATTAATCTGATTTTTATGTTTATTATAATTTTTAAAGGTATAATATAAATAATAATAATAAAGCATTCGCAATTTTACAGATGTGTAACAGAATTTATTTGAAATTTATATTTTCGCATTCTTTTATATTACAACCAAATAAAGGTACACAAGTACAATTACTTTTTTAACATTACACGCATTAGTTTTTTAAGTTTTTGTACATTTGCTTCGTTGAAGAATTAAGTAAGTAAATTATAAATTATTCGAGTTAACTTAAAAAAAAAACAGATTAATTTATAAAAACTAAAAAACAATTATTACCAAAACATATATATAAAAAGTACAGAAATGCAGAAAATGTCGCATATTTAGTCAAGTCGCGCGGCAGCCGAGTGCGCGCCCTTCATAAGTGCTTCATTAAAATTAAGAAATAATGTTTTAATATAAGGTAAGCCGAAAATGCTCATTATAAGCTTGTACACGAAGATCTAAATTTTAATTTAGGCACTTGGTAACTTCAAGAATAATAATTTTTAACTGAGTTTTTAAGCCTTGAAAATTGTCATTTTTCGTTTTTTTTTTCAATTTTAAATTGTTTGTAACAAACAATCAACTATAGAAAAGAATAACAATATCTTCTTTTGTTCAGAACGATCCAAAAAATAAAATAAAAATATGTTTGGGGTAATTCAGTTGACTTTTGATAAATGTTTAAAAAAATGGTTTTAAGAAATTGGGACCAGTTTTTGTATGACTAACATCTTTAACCTTATTAAAGTAATTATAAAAAAATCTTATGAAAAGATTTTTTCCAACGAATCCGAAAGGAATTTTTTTTGCGTAATTTTTTAATAAGTCATATAAAAAGGGGGATGTCACAAACTACTTAGTTTTTAAAATAGCAAGTGCTTGTTTTTTTTAAGATATCACGTTCTTTTCAAATTAAGTTTAAAATCTTATGCTTGCAACATGTGAATGAATAACAAGATTTAGACCAAGTTTTATCTGTTTTTTTAATTAGGTATACGAGGTGGCAGGCATGTTTTGCTGAAAACTCTTAAGAAAAATGCTTATTACAAAAATCGAGTTATGCTGCCTCACAAAAAGGTCCGGAACATTTATTAAATAAACAAAAAGTGAAAAAAAAAACGAAATGACCGCACTTTTTCCATTTTAGTTGCTCATAACTTTTTAAGTATTGATCGTAGAGAAAAATGTAAAGTCGGTTTGATAGTTTCTGCACAATAATTTTGCAATTCAATATCGTTAAAAAAAATAAAAATGTTTGTAGATGAGGTAGAGTTCAAAATAAGGGACTTAGACCCTTAAACTTTTTCTTACATATACCAGAAATCTTAAGCCTATAAACGCTTTTTTGGAAACAATAAGCGGACGATTTTTTCTCCCTCAGTAATTGTTTCAATTTCTTTCTCGATTATTGTTAAATACATTTTTTAAAGGGTTTTTTGCAAAAACATGCCTGCCACCTTCTACATCCAACAACTCATTTTTCTGGCAGATAAAGGTCCAATAACCAAACTTATAAGTAGGTTACAGACTTCCCTCTCTATGTTTCCTAAGATATATTTATTCCTAAGCAATCATCCACTTTTTATTAGCTCTACGACTGCCACACGCACAATAAAATACAGTTCCATTCAACGATAAAATATCTAAAATACCAAAACACAAGAAGTCAACATGCTGTGATTATATCGTTTATAATTACTTTTAATACATATTGGTAATGGCTCTCGTCCATGTAGCAAATGTTATAGATAATTTAATGCATTAGACAAAATGCCTAGACAAAATTGCTGTGTTATTACCTATTCTGTCTACCTATTCTGTGGCAGATAAAGGGTACAAAGGATCAACATACCGTTTCTGTCTGGTCGAAGTACATGAAGAGTCTATTCGTTTAAGGCAGCTTTACGGGCTGATGGATTCTCTCCACCCTTTAATTAATTGATTGATTTTTTATTGGCTTCTACCTCTTTGGAATTAATATGCTAGCTCTCCCCTTTCCAGACACACGTTCTAAAGAACTTGTGTCTGGGAACGGGCTCTCATCCCCATAGAAATTCCGAATTTTTGCCAAATTTGTAGTTCTTAAATAAAAATTATCGATGCAAGGCACAAACAATGGTGATCCGACCAAGAACTGCTACTGGTATTACGTATAACCGCTTTCTGTCAGTAACTGTCACTTTCTTTTGAGCGCACAACCATCTTCCGCCATTAGAAAAATTACCTACTCGTGCGTAGGCCCCACAAAAAATAACAGGTATAGGAATCTTCGTTTACAGCGCTTAGCCCCAGAAGAAGGACTCCATCGTTTGGCGTGAGTTTCTTCTTGATCTCCGAGGGTAAAAACACTTGATACGGCTCCTTCAACCACCTTCCCGGAAAAAAACTATGTAGTTTTTTATTTTGCGAACTTTACTTTTCGGAGGTCAAAAAGTAACTGTTCTCCACTCTTTATGTAAAATACATACATACATACCTATTGGTAAAAGTTAAACAAACATACTTATGTGATATTTACATTATTAACAAAACAATTTTAATAATTTTATTGTTTAATATATTTCTAAAGCAGGTTTGGAGCGCATTTTTAATTTTTTAAGACCTGCCGTAGTAATATACATTTTCTTGCTTATTAAGTTATTTTTTAAATAATTTTGTTTCTTAATTAAATCATTTCTTCTCTTACGATATACTACAATTTTTAAATATTGGGGTATTGGGGGGCTAACTAATGATTTCAAAGGCCAAATTACTTTTACAAATATTACCTTTTTGTGTTTTAGCATTTAAGGTACCTAGTTATTCTACCTTTTTTATTTTCCAATTTAAATATAAAAAGTAATCATTTACACTAAATTAATTCAGTTGTTACTAAAAATAAATTTTAAATCCTTTTTTTAAACGTTTAGAAAAAAATAAGACACTTTCAAAAACGACGCTATAGATAATTATAAGAATGTTAATGGAAAAAGCCACAGATATGGCTCTGTTTAGTTCTTGTTGGAGGACCCTCTACATTAACATTAGGGCTCAAATGTAAATTTGTGTGGAAAAATTTAATATATAATAATATTTCATACACATAATAAAAATAAACATAAAAATACTTTATTAAATACCGAAGAAAAATCATGGAAACCTTATTGAATTAAATCCGTTAGTATCTAACTTAAAGTTATATCCCACGAGGTGTTCTCAGTAAAGAAACAATTTATAAGAAATGGAAAAACAATTGAATGAAGACAGGGTCTATTCCCCTGAGTAACTCTGACGTCGTTTTCTAAATTATCTCAGTTTATAAAATAACTTGTCTGCCTAGTCTTCGACTCTAGCAAGTACTCCAAGGTAAACATAATTTAGGTTTTAGGTTTGAACTTTTACTATACAAAACTTTATATTTTTTGTCAAACAATACAAACCATTTAGCACAAGTTCGAAGACAGGAAATTTTTATTACCTAATCCATTTCTGTGTTGTTATGTTTATTACTATTACATATTTACTTTGGGGTCGTAATTTTAGGAGTTAATAAATATAAAACACATTTAAATGCGTGTTTTAAAGTAAATCTTATCAGACAAGTATTCTTTTTCAAATATCACGGAATCAAGTTTTAAGAAAATTGAGGGCAATGTTGTTGTATTATTGCTTGTACAGGGTTGTCCAACGAAGGGTAAACACCCTCGTAATTTCTTTATTTCAAAAGATATTGAAAAACGGTTTATACAAAAGTTGTAGGAATTTTAGAGGAGAATATGAGCAGTTTGCCATGAAAACAATTGAACATCTAATAAAAAAGTTATACGAAAAAAATATGGTTATCTTCCTTATTTTAAATGGAACACCCGGTATATTATGTGATTTTTGGATTCTCTAGAAAATTCTAAACCTTTTTCATATAGCTAAAGTTAAAAGTTTCGGAGCAATGGACAATTGAAAATCAGTAAAATGTCTTATAGCTTATTCTATTAAATAGGCTGAAATGCAAAATAATTAAATAACAAAAAAAGAAACATTTATTTGCATAGCAAAAACATCTAACATTTAGTAATCCATTAACGTAATCTAGGATTCGAAAATACCTCCTTCAGCGGCTAAACACATATGCATGCGCTCTATAAAGTTCTCTGACGTGTTGTGTAGCATATCATGATTGACAGCTCTAAAAGACTCTTGTATCCTCTCTTTCATTTCATTTGGACTTTCACAAGGCGTAGCATTCACGAAATTGTCGATGAATCCCCACAGAAAGTAATCCAATGGGCTGAGGTCCGGGGACCTAGGAGGCCAGAGAATCGGTCCGTCGTCTTCCCTATTTTCATACCATGGATTTCCCCTGTTTCCTATCCATTTCGATCCATGACGTTCAGTCAAGAAAAAAGTGACATCACGTGTGCTATGTGGCGGGGCCCCGTCATGTTGGAACCACATATTTCTTCTAACTTGAAGGTTTACATTTTCTAATAATGTCGGCAACGATTCTCTTAAGAAGTTTAAATATTTGTTACCAGTTAAAGTACCCTCGAAAAAATATGGGCCAACAACAGAGTTATCTATAATTCCACCCCATACGTTCACTGACCATCTTCCTTGTTTCATAATTTCCCCTCTCCAATTAGGATTTTGTTGACTGTAGTACCTTATATTATGTCGGTTCGTAGTACGATCACTTTTAAACGTAGATTCATCGGTCAATAACACGTTTTTAAAAAAGTCATGGTTTTTGGTCAATTTTCTCTATAGCCCAAGAACAAAATCTGCTCTTTTTCTTTATCACCAGGTAGTGCTTCTGGTGATACGAAATGCGATAGGGATGCACTTTGTGATTTTGTAAAATTCTCTTCACAGATGTGTAAGACATACCAAGGGCTTCGCTCCGAGAATTGGTACTTTGGATGGGATTCTCATGAACGGAAAGCAAAACTCGTAGCTGATTTTCCTCATTGAGAACAGGCTTATTAATAACACCTCTCTTCTTATAACCTACATTTCCGGTCTCCCTGAATCTGTCTCCTAATTTTTTCAACGTTCTCAAACTTGGTTGCCGCCTGTCGGGATACATGTTTAGATACTGTCGTTTGGACGCTCTCAACTGATACACATTCCTCGCCAACGTATTCACCATATCTATCATTTCGTCTTTTGAGTAACGCGTGTTTCTGTTCATTTTAACAAATAGTTATAGTAGAAGAATATTCTTTGACAAGTAAACTATCAAAAGTTTGACGACTGTTTGATCCACTCGCTGCACGGCAACCAAACGCCACTGTTGGAGCACGTGTCCCATTGTTGACATTTTTTGCATTTCAGCCTATTTAATTAATAGAATAAGCTATAAGAGATTTTACTGATTTTCAATTGTCCATTGCTCTGAAACTTTTAACTTTAGACATGTAACACCCTATATGAAAAAGGTTTAGAATTTTCTAGAGAATCCAAAAATCACATAATATACCGGGTGTTCCATTTAAAATAAGGAAGATAACCATATTTTTTTCGTATAACTTTTTTATTAGATGTTCAATTGTTTTCATGGCAAACTGCTCATATTCTCCTCTAAAATTCCTACAACTTTTGTATAAACCGTTTTTCAATATCTTTTGAAATAAAGAAATTACGAGGGTGTTTACCCTTCGTTGGACAACCCTGTACATATGCACTATTAAATTATTTTCTTAAGCAATCATTTATTAACAGCCCTAATTAATACATTATTTTCATTAATTAACGATTATATTATAGGCAACCAAATATACACAAAGCCATTGTCATCTTTCCAAAAACTCGTGCCGCATGATCAAACTAGAACTAACTGCAAAAAGTACCTACCGCTCCGACTTCCCAATGAACTACGAAAACCTGCCCTACATTTACAAATGGTTTTCAAAATTTTCTACCAATGGTTTTCGCTAAGATTACTGAAGGGAATTAATGAAAAATGCAATTTTTTAAATTTACACATTTTCAACAAAAAAACATTTATATCTCAACGATATGCAAGGGCGTAACCAGGATTGTATATAAGGGGGGGCAGACAAGGAAAATCCTAGATTATATTGTTTGTTTTGATCGTTGTTTTTGCCATATGAGTTTCACATGAGCAGTGGAGGTAGTAATTAAAAAAAATATATGAAAATCAGAAATAGCTTGAATGAATGCGAACGGTGACCGAAAAAGACGCACAACATTGGCTGATCAGTTGCCTACTACTTTTTTTAAATTTCATTTGGGTTTTCACAAAACGTTTTATGATTCATTTTTTCTACAACAATAAAAACTACGCTACCCTTGTCGTTATAAGTGACATTTTGTAGAGTAAAAAATGATGTAAAAAATATATATTAGAGATCACATCACGTATAGTTTGATTTCACAAGCCAGCCCTCAAACCTGTTAGTTTCTTAGGCCTTATAAGAAGCGTCGCGAGTTATGAAGCTCGTCAGAATCACAGTTTACCAGCGAACGACCGCTCTTCTAAGGGTTGGGGCAGCTGCCCCTCCCTGCCCGTACCTCGCTACGCCCATGACGATATCTGTAAGTAAAAAGCAACTTGCATATATTGCATATTTGAGCTGTCTTCTTTATATTTCGTTGAATCGTATAAATTTAAGCATAAATTTGCTGGTTTTTCCCCGTCATTTCTTTATATTAGCATTAATGGCTTGATGCAGTCGGACTCGACAATAAAAGAATAAAAATGTAAAAATAATGCTTCGGTTTTGTCGGCCTTTTGATGCGATAAAAACAGTAATTTTGGAACTAACTGGTTCTAACATAGTTTAGATGTAAACTTTGGTTCAAATTATATAACTTTGCAAGAATGTTAAGAACTATATTGACATCGATAGAATTGTCAAAAAATTTATCTTCTATCAATGGCACTAAAGGATTTGACGCTGATATTATTTTAAAATTAGGAACTCATTGCATGTTTCTTTTAGAGTCTATAGGTGGATTATTAATTTATAAGAATCATCTAAAAACGTCTAGGGAAAAATAGAAATATTCGTTTAAAAAAAAATTAGAAACGTAATTGTGAAAAATGGGGTTTTTCCATTTTACGAAATATTTAAGACAAAGTAGTTGCAGAATTTGACCTTAGCCATCACTTGAGTTGACGTAGAGATGTAATTTTCGGTTACCAAACATACATATTACATATACCGACAAAAGGCGTAAATTTTTATCTAAAAACTTTAAAAATATTTAATTGTAATATGTTTAAGTAAATTTGGAACTGAATAATTATTGTACAATATTTTTTTATTAAAAAATATTCTGAAACGATATATTTTTTTATGTAATGCATTTATTGCATATTTTCATATTTTATTCGCATAAGTGTGCATATTTCAAAAAAAGACTGGGTGTCCCAAAAGTAATCGAACACAGAGCAACAGCAGATTCCTTAGGTCGAAATAATGCAATTAACGTAAACTTGCCTTATCCCAAAGTTGATAATAACTAAGATACAGGGTGTTAAACTTTTAATTTTGTTTTCGTGTTTTTGTAATAATTTTGTCACTTAAAGACATAGCGGTACAAAATTGGGGATTTGGGGATTCTTTGAGGCGAGAAATTCTAATTCGTCCATAGTTTTGATGTTGCTAGTTTGCGTGTTTTAGATGGCATAACTTTTTTTGAACTTGGTATATTGGCCTTTTTATTAAAAAGAAAGTTACTATAATCCCTGCTGCGTCAAAAAATGTATGCATTTAGGTCTCTAGGAGCAACTGTTTTTGAGATACACGCACTTTAAAGGACCCCGCAATTTTCCTATGGAAAATGGGTTTGGGTCAATTGTTTTCAAACTTTGCACAAAAATAGTTTTTAACACATTGATTAAAAGTCTCCACGGGCACAAAAGCCCAAAACCCCTCTAACCCCTTCATAATCAGCCTTCAAAGTCACTGGGAATTTGGGGATTTTGGAGGGGGTTAGAGGGGTTTTGTGGCCGTGGAGACTTTTGATGAGCGTGTTGAAAACTATTACTTTGCAAAGTTTAAAAACAATTGACCGAAACCCATTTTCCATAGGAAAACTGCCGGGGTCCTTTAAAGCGCATTTATCACAAAAACAGTTGCTCTTAGGAACTAAATGAATATACATTTTAAACACAGAGGGAATTATATAAACTCCTTTTTTAATAATCAGGTCAATATAGTAACCTTTAAAAAAGTTATGCCATCTAAAACAAGTGTGGTACGCCGTAGCTAGCGCCCTCTATTAGCAACATCAAAAGCACAGAGAAATTTGAATTTTTTGCCTCAAATTACCCCTAAATCCCCAATTTTGTGCCGCTATGTAATTTAGTAAATAATTTATTACAAAAAACGAAAACAAAATTAAAAATTTAACACCCTGTATCTTTTGTTATTATTAACTTTGGGATAAGGCAAGTTTACGTTAATTGCATTATTTCGACCTAAGAAATTGCTTTGCTCTGTGTCCCATTACTTCTGGGACACCCGGTATATGCGCATATTTACGCTTTTTTTTTCGTTTTATTCCAAAGTGTAGTATTTAGGCTTTTTTATTTGATTTCACGGGCTGTATAACAAATATCATAGGTAAAAACATATTTTTTAATTAGTTTTTTATAAGTATTTCCCAACTTATTATCCGGTATCGCTGCGTTTTCTCACCACTGGGGAATTCGATAGCAAGTGATCAAGATCCTTCCCATCACGGGCGACCCAGGTTGATTGACGGGGCCGGAGAAAATACACATATACCAGGGCCTTTGCCCCTTTTTAAAAACCGCTTTACCGAGACGGAAGGCGACGACCCACGCCGGACATAAGGTTGGATGGGTCACGGTCAGTAAACACCGTGCGCCGTTGGGTGGTTCGGAGTCCACGTTTAAAAAGGTCCCGTCTGACGTTAATGGGGGGGGTAGGAGGTAGAAGTTATTTGTATAACGTTCTTAGCAAGACTGCCGCGCTGTCTAAAAGGGGTTCTACGGCGGGCTAAAATAAAAAAGGAAAAAAAATTTAAACGCAAAAAGGCACCCACGGAACCTAGTACTTAGGCTCCATATAAGTCTTTGAAGGCTATAAAAAAATAAAAAAATAGAAGCTGTCCGATTTTTATGGTTATCTACAAAAATTTAAACCCAGGGGTAGTAAATATTTATTAACTCTCATGGTTAAAATTTATGGGTAGAATTGTAAATTTTTTTTTATGGGAAAAAATTTTTTCCCTACTTACAAAAAAATTAAGAGAAAGATACAGATAAACATTTCAACATCCGGTCCTTAATCAAAAGTTTTCGTCATAAAAACTCGCCCTTTTTTTACCAGACTTTATTTTGTTGTTGTGGGTTTTTTAAAAAGGGAAAAAATCACTTCCCTTGGCTTATAAAGAGAAAAAAACCTGGGGATTTCAGTTAGTTAAATTTTTAAATTTAAAAGTTTTATACGGGGGGGAAAACATAATTAAAAACCCAGGGTTTTGGGAGGTGAAATAATTGATTTTGTTTAAGTTTGTTTTTTTAAAAAATTTTAAATTTTATAAGCCCCAAAAAATTTTTTCATTTTTGTTTGGGCATAAAAACTTAAAGTTTTTATTTTATAATTTTTTCTATTATAAAGTGTTTGGTTTTTCTACAAATATTTTAATACATATAAATATAAATTATTTTAAAAAAAACTTTTTTACCAGGAGGTTAAGGCTAAAAAAAACATAGGGGTTTGCCAACTGGGCAGGTTGGAACCCCAAAAAAACCCCCTAAAGCTCTAACAAAAACCCCCCGCCACAATTTCGAATTTTTCCCCAAAAAAAAGTCATTATTTATAAAAAAAAATAAAAAAATTTTTTTATAAATAATAATTAAAAAAAACTAATAAATAATATCATTAAACAAATAATAAATTAAAACAATCAATAAATAATTTCATTCAGTAACATTTTTTTTTTTTTTTTACAGACTTTGTTATGTTTTGTTATTAAAAAAAAAAGGTTGAAATTTTTTTTGGTTAATAATTTATTTAAAAAAGGTTACCAATATTGGGTTTCCTTTTGGGCGTGGGGAACCTTTTTCACCTTCATCCCGTAAAAAGAATCCTTCCAGCTAATTCTAGACTTTTCCAGACTTTTCCATTCTTTTTCCCTTTACTATAAAAAAACGAGGAAAACCACACGAGTCAGTTTAGTTTTTTTTTGATAGATAAGAAGTT
>JAHBCN010012701.1:0-26173 GCA_019359885.1 Listronotus oregonensis
TAAAATAAAGGCCAAATGCCTGTTTAAAAGAAAATTGTGGGCAGAACTAGTGTAATTTTGGATGTCAGTACTTTAAGAGGACAGGATTTTTGGAAAGAAACTTTGTCCTTGTGTTTTTGACAGAATCTCTTTTCTTTAATCTAACAATGAACGAAAGAGGGGGCATATCTTTTTCTTTAGTACACCTTGCCGTGTAAATAGAACCTATCCCTTGGACTAAATATGAAGTATCAAAAATGCCTTGTTTAAGGTACCATTTATGATTGTTTAGTGAATAAAATCTTGCCTGCTTTTAACATACTAAGACTTCAGAAATCTGGTTCAATCAGATTGCAAAACTCTAAAATCCCCCCTAAATATACAATATTACCTTCCCGTTTAAGGAAGTTTTAAGAGGCGTAGAGGCCTAAAAAATTTTTTTATGTTACAAAAAATATTTAATAGAAATTCCATGTCGTTTAGAACTTATAAGCGTTTAAGTGAGTGTCCCTCGGTCGAACGGTCCGAGCATGTGGCATCGAGCACGGAGCGGCCGGGCAGGTATAACAGTGAGCACGTTATCAGATGTTCTTTTCTTTCTTGAATAAAAATTTTAAGAAGTTTTAGCTAATTAATTGGTAATTTATTTAAATTAATTGATTACTTGCCTAAAATAATATTAAACGCGTTTTTGTCGAAACTACCTTTTCGAATTTGGGTAACCTCCAGCTCCTACAGTTTTTAATTAATCATTATCAAACTCAGCACATAATTTCCTTATATAAATACGCTCTATGTATACCTTAATCCTATAAAACTATCTTAATTTTTGCTCTTTTTCTATTGCAAAAGAAAATACAAAAATAGGGTAAGAAATCATACTAAATTTCACATTCCTAAAAAACATATTAATTTTCAGTTTTTTGAAGGAAAGTGAGGTATACATATAAGATACACTTATGTGTCCCCCAAAAATTATTCAAATTGCGTAGCCAGATATCTACTCACAGTGTGAAGCAGCTGATATCTTTTGGAGGAAAAAATTTAAAAATTTCAGTATACAGTGTTAAATATAATTATGTATATAATAATCCCAAAGTTTAAATAAAATATATCTATTTCTTATCTGTTAAAAAAATATTGAAAATCACTAAAAACACTCCGCTCTACACCTATTTTCCCCCTTAAGTAAAAAGGTGAAGTTTTCAGAATGCTTATTTACTTGTGTTCTTAAATCTACTTACATACCAAATTTTAAGTTTCTACTTTCTCGGGAAATTTTCCATAATTTTAATCAGATGTCATCAGTCATTTGGACAGGTTAGTTAATTAGTAGTAAAATAGGCGATTTTTGAAATTGAATCTTAGAAATGGCTTGAATTAATTTTTTCGCAGGTAATTAGAGTACTTACGTGAATTTACATTTCAAATTTCATACCTTTGTGTAAAACGATAACAAAGTTCGGATAGGGGTAAAACGGACTGCATGTTTCGTGTAATATACAGTATGTCCACGGATAGACATCCCAATCAATGAGCTGACATCAAAGATAGAGAAAGCATTTCATTCATAAACGCAGTCGAGAGCTGCGCCCAACATGGTTTGCGTTTATTATTGGGGATAGAATGGTTTAAGCATAGTTTGTACTTACTTGTGAAATAATAATCCAGAAATCATATCGGTCACTTTACACACTTGACACTGCCTTACCATTTTAATATATTAAAAGTACTTACACAAAACTAAAATTTAAACAATTGTCCAAAAATAACTTAAAAAATAACAAGAAACATTTATACTAAAACGCCATATTTAATGTGTCATCTGTCGAGCAAAGGCGAAGGTGGCCGAAGTACAACGATTATTAGTGGTTGGCCGAAGTACGCCTTTACGAAAATGCACTGTTGTCACGTTGTCGCGCCTTTATTAGTAGCTGTGCAAAAACAAAATAGTATTTTGACATCATTACTTTTCTGTGTAGTACTTTATAGTAATAAATATAACAAATATTATTCACAGATTAAACTACAATAGTAAAGCTTAATTTGATGTAGTTTTAAGAATAAATTAAGTAAAATATAATCATAATATACTAGCATGTAAATGAAACAGAAATATACTTGGCAGCCACGCTTTACGACAAAATAGTATCTGTAGTAACCATTTTTCCGGGTTTTGGTGGATTTTATTGTTTGAGTACAGAGGTTTCATTCATCGCTAGGCAGAACCTTAGAATGTGCGTTTATGATGCCACGCTTATGCCAAATCGATGCTTTCTCCAGTTACCCTAATAGCTCATTAATCCCAATAGAACAAACGGACCAAAAATTTCGTTTTTCGACAAAAAGTCATTCTTGATAAAAAGTTCTGCATCTCGAAAAAATGTAGTCTACGAGGAGAATTTTTTGTTTTTTTATACAACAAATAAAAAAAACATGAAATACCATTAAGATTAAACTACCTTTATTTATCGTTTTAAAGTAAAACGGCAAATAAAAAAAAATCCTGTTGCACGTGTTCTCAAAGAAAAACGGTTTTCTTATCCCAAAATATGAAATGAGCAGGAATGGGATGGGCAGGAGTTCTGAGTTCGGGATTTTCTCTGCTCCAGCATTGTATTAATGCGTGTATTATTTTTACTAAACAATCTCTAGTTTTACCTTTTTCACCTATCCCACCAAATGCAGGTATCCTTCATCACAAAAAACCTTAAAAAAAACATTAGACGGCAATTTGAAAAATGCTGGAATGCATACGTTGAATAAATAAAATAGTTCTTTTTGTTGTGCAATGTTTTTGTTTAATACGTTTCTTATGTAAGCACTGAATAGAATTAAAAACCTTTTTTTTCTGCCATTGTACTTTAAAACGATAAATAAAGCTAGTTTATTCTTGATGGTATTTCATGTTGTTTTTATTTTTTGGGTACCCTGTATAAAAAAAACAAAAATTTTCCTGGTAGACTACATTTTTTCGAAATGCAGAACTTTTTATCAAGAATTACTTTTTTTCGAAAAACGAAATTTTTGGTCCATTTGTTCTATTGGGATGTCTATTCGTGGACATACTGTATATATACACTGCGTGCATCAGGTCGGAGCTTGGCCTAACAGACTACCGTGCAGAAGTGTGTGAAAAACATACACGACGCCATATAAGGCGTTGAGCACCAAAAAAGTCTCTTAATTTTTCAAGAGTCTCGTAATTAAAAAGTACTAGACGTATTTTTAAATTTTTGGCATAAAAAAACTGCATGTAAAATACACAACAATAATTCTTTATTTAAAAAATAATTTTAAAACCTTTGTGTCATGTAATTATATAAAGAAAGATCACAGGGTCAGGCCCTATAACTTTTATTTACATTTTTTAAAAGAAAGAAAATAGGACTTATGGTTTTATTTATTTTATTTTATGCATCTTATATATAAATAGGCTAGAGTTAAAAAAGGTAAACCTTTTTTAAGTTAAAAAAAAATATTTTCATTTTAATTTTTTAAATGAAAACCAAAAGCCACAAAATTATATTAGTATTAATACCCTAGGACGTATTTTAGTAAGTTTTAATTTTCCAGGCTTAAAAATTTAATATTATAATATCTGATTATATATTTTTATATCGCCATATATATATATATATATATATATATATATATATATATATATATATATATATATATATATATATATATATATATATATATATATATATATATATATATATATATATATATATATATATATATATATATATATATAATATATATATATATATATATATATATATATATATATATATATATATATATATATATATATATATATATATATATATATATATATATATATATATATATATATATATATATATGCAACACCTGTATTTTATCCAATGTCATATACCTATCTTTAACTGTTTCGTAAATATTAAGCGTTTTTAGGTTTATTGCATCTATTGCCTTTACATGCTTTCCACTTTCTTGAGGGTTACTTTTGTGCATATACCTACTAGAGGCAGCCTTGCCTCTCGGCTGTGCGGACAAGCGTGCGAGAGAGTAAGAAAAATAGCTGTATAACATTTATCTCGCTCCGCGTGCCAATTAATTGGCGGAAAGGGTGTATACACCGCCAACAAATTAGAGAGAGAGAGGTAGAGAGGTTATACACCTATTCTTGCTTCTCGCTCGCACGCTTGTTTCAAGGCTGCCTCTACTAGGTATATGCTCGCAAAATAACCCTTAAGTAAGTGGCAAGCATGCAAAGACAATACATCTTAAAGCACCTAATATTTCCGAAACAGTTAAAAATAGGTATAGGACATTGTACATGAAATATATCTAGAATCCAAAAATTGAGAAATATACAGGGCGTTGCATTTAAATTAAGAAAGTTGGTGTTGGCCATTATTACATGACACACCCTGTACAAAAAGTATTTACTGAAAACAATGCGCAACTAAAAATACGTCTTCGGGTGTTTTTTCGAACACGCCCCCGTTTATTTATTATTCAATTTATTCAATTATGAAAAACTTCATGACTAAAATTTTGAGCTTTTTTAGTGGAAAAGTATATTGTAACTTTTTTTAATTTAGACTATAAATAAATATTTTAAAAATTTTTAATACAATAAATAATAATGGTTTTTAAAAACGCTCTAAACAAATAACCCTATTAAAAACAAATGAATACTAATATCCGCAATAAAGTCTCATGAGAAGCAAAATAAATTATTTATGTCCATTAAACCACTTTGTTAAACACGCTTCGACATTATAATTCTGTATAACAACCCAAAATGCTTAATTTAATAGTAATTTTCAATATGGATTTTAACTGATTATGTAATAGAAATTTAAAATATTATCATAATATAATAATACTGTAATTGTATGATTTAAAACATTTTTTTTTAAATTTCTATTACTTGTAATACTTAGCTCATTAGCGAATTTAATTTAGTGCAGATAATTATTACTTTGTTTAATTTATACTTTTTTGTATACTTTTTTTAGCTATTTTGAATACATGTATTACTACTTTATAAATTCTATTAAATTTTCAATAGCTGTTTTCTATTTTTGCGTAAATTATTACTTCTAAATACTTCCTCGGAGTTGTAATTATTAATTTATTGGTTTAGAAATATAAATGCATTTTTATATTAAAAAGTAATACAAGGACTGACGAGAAGTTCCAGGAAAAATATTGTCAACAAAAGTAACTTTACTTGCATGGATGCAATCGTTTTTTGTGTATCAAGGCCGTAAAGTTGATCTTTTGGCCGAATCGAAAAAATTTGCGGCCGAGTCGTAGCCGAGGCCAAGCAAGTTTTAGATGAGGTACACACAATATTTTTTAGGCGACTGTTTTATCAAGTAGGTACAATATTTTATTTGCTCTTTTAATTTTTTTAAATAGAAAAAAAACTGAAAAGCAGTTTTAAATTTTTATTGAATATGTAATGTTAATGTGGCACCATTGGAACAACATGTAATAAAAATTATAAACGGAACTTACTCCTATAAAAATAGTAACAAATTTGTTTTATTTGTTATTAATTGTTATGTTCAAGTACATGTATTTTACTTTAAAAATGCAACCCCACTATTAGACATGAGATTACTAACAGTTACGTCATTTTCTAGCTTTTTAGAAAGAATATTGTTTGATTTAGAATCACTGAATTTAAAAAAAAAAGTTATAAAAAGCGGCCGTAAAGTAAATGCGGCCCAAAAAGCTCTAGTCGTCTAGTCTTTACGGACGCTAATAAATCCATAAAATATTTTTTGTCGCCTAAAAAAAATAATTTGTACCTTTAAAAATGTTTTGTCTATTTTTCAAATATGATAGAGATAAAAACATTTATTTATTATAGATTTTTGCTTAAAAATAAGTTGCATGATCCAAAAACTACAATTTTTATATTATATTCCAATGATCATATAAAATATGCCAGAAAATAGCTTAAATTCGCCACTAACTGCTTTAACATTCTTTTTCTTCCTAACAGAGATTTTATTGTCGCTTCCACGCGAAAAGCGTCACATTTTTAACATTTTTATGTACGACAAAATTTAACTACTCGAGACAAAATTTGACAGTATTTACAAAAGGATTAAAAAAGTTACTTTTTTATTGTTGTGGTTGTTTTTGTGCAACTTTTAATTAACCTAATAATTAACAACTAACAAGGTGACTATATTGCTTAAACTAATTTAAGTACAAACATATATGCATTACCACGTTTTACACAAATTACAACAAATTTGCTTTTGGAAAAAAAATTGTTGTTTGTCAGCCCGATATATCCTTTTGTACATTGTGAAGAGCTTTGTTACAATTGTAGCAACAAAGCAAAAATTATATATTCATAATATTTTTGTATAATATTTTTTGTAAAATACATGCACTTAAAAACATTAAAAAATGTATTTTAAAGTAATATGATAAATACTTAGTTTATGGAAAAAGTAATTTAATAATTATTTTTATAAATATATGTAATAGTGTATGTATTATACTAATTTATAAAATATACATATATTATTTATATATATATATATATATATATATATATATATATATATATATATATATATATATATATATATATATATATATATATATATATATTTATATATTCTATATATGGCCTAAAAATACATTGAATGACGTGTTCAATTGTTTCTGATGATTTCCGGTTTCACCGGAGATGACCTCAACTTTTGAGTTTTAAATGGAACACCCTGTATTTTTTTCACCTATTCGATAGAACATGACATCCTAAATACAATGACACCCCATATGTCAACTTTTGACATTTTCCTTTAAAAATATGTTATTTTTAAAATACAATCTAGAGTGCCATGACGTTGTCAAAACAACCAATTTTGAGTCCAGAAGACGTGAAAAATAGTTTTAATTATCTTTCATTTTTTATGTCTTTTTCAGAAAGTTAAAAAGATTTTAAAGTTTTATTTTTGGACATAACTATTTTTTTTAAATGGATGATGGCTCGTTGGCATATTTGAAAAGAGCTTTTTTTGTGAATAATTTGATACCCCACACTTGATATTTGGAGTTAAATCAACACTAAAAAAGCTAAAATATAGGCATATTAGTTGTTGCTTATAAAAATAATATTTATTTTATTATTATTATTAATTATTATATTTATAGGTATTTAAATCAAAATGCCTTATTAATAAACACAGCAATAACTTTAAATAACTAACTCGCAATTAATTATTAAATATATGCAACATCATTGTTAAACATCAACGCTTTTGTTTATTTCCAAGCCTACCTGACAAAATTGCCGAAATGCATGTGACTCTTTTAATCGAATGCCACGGCCCGGATGTTTTAATAATTTTATTAGGCAACAACTACTATACCTATTTTTTTGCTTTTTTAGTGTTGATTTAACTTAAAATATCAAGTGTGGGGTATCAAAATATTCAGAGAGAAATGCTCTTTTCAAATATGCCTACGAGCCACCATCGTTCCATTTGAAAAAATTGAGTTATGTCTAGAAATAAAATTTTATAATCTTTTTACCTTTCTGAAAAAGACAAAAAATACGTCAGATAGTTAAAACTATTTTTTTACGCCTCCCTGACTTAAAATTGGTTGATTTAAAGACGTCATAGCACTCTAGATTAAGTTTATTTTTTAAGTAAAATGTCAAAAGTTGACATATGGGGTGTCATTGTATTAAGAATGTCATTTTCTATCGAATAGGTGAAAAAAATACAGGGTGTTCCATTTAAAATTCAAAAGTTGAGTTCATTTCCGGTGAAACCGGAAATCGTCAGTCGTCAATTGAATACGTCATTAAATGCATTTTTAGATCATATATCGACACGCCAAATTTCATTTTCCAATCTTAAAAAATAATAAAGTTATAGGGGGGAACCACCTTTAAGAAACACCCGGTATATATAAAAAGTGTTCGGTAAGTTCGGAGCAAATTTTCCGGAGGTTAAAAGGGATGTCAAAGTATGTCCAGTGTTTCATATAACTTATTTCCTACAGCGCCTCCTAACGGAGTACAGGGTCGCAAAGATTTACTCGACAAATCACCTTCTTGGTTTTAACTTTTAAACCACTTTGTATAAATCAATAAAATTTTGAGATTTCTTAAGTGGGTTATAATCGTTGAATCGATATTACAATGTGCTCTTTAACATTTTAAGGAAGTTAGAAACGGACTGGCTCTCACACAAAAGGGGCAAAATTTTTGACAAGTGTCCTTTAATTGCAACGAAAATATGGTTTTCAGATACTCTCAAGATTTTACTAAAAAAAGGTACTTTATTTGTTTTGATTAAATCAACCGTTTTAAAGAAAATTTAAGTTCTATTACTTTCTAACTTCCGTATATTTTAATAATTATTATGGTGGACTTAGAGAATCCATCTAACAGTATTTGCAAGCTAGCAACACAAACTGGCGCAACAAAATGGGTGTATCATGAAACCCTTAAGGGACAACTGCTTCACCCATATCACGTTCAAAAGGTAGATGCTATGTCGCCAGAAGATTACCCAGCAAGACTCGACTATGCCAACTGGTTTTCCCCGAGATGGAATAATCAATTCCCATAATTTACATACCTAGGCAGAAGAGAATCCCTGTGCGATTATTTAAACAAATGGTGCTCGCTACTTGCAATTCTTGCAGCAATATTTGAACGAGCTACTGAAAGATGTACCTCTTCACATTAGAGCATCCATGTGGTTTATGCACGACGGTGCACCACCCCATTTTGCCCGTTTACTGCTGTTTTTGGCCAACATTGGATTGGTCATGGACAACCTTTCCCGTGGCCAACTAGGTTCCCAGATCTCAATCCATTGGACTTCTTTTTCTGGGTTTATTTAAAGAAAATAGTTTATTTAACGCCAGTTAATACCAAAGAAGATTTGGTTTTAAGGATTGGGCAGTATTGTGGACAAATTCGGAACAATCCTGGTACGTTGTTTCCAGTATCACTAGAAAATCTGCGTTGAATAAGAAAGTGTATTCAAGTTCAGGAACATCCGCTTAAGAAACATTTTACTCTCAACTATTAGAAACTAATAAAAGTTAAATTATCTCGAAAACGGTTGATTTAATCGAAACAAATGAAAAGTTCCTTTTTTTTAGTGAAATCCTAAGAGTATCTGAAAATTACATTTTCGTTGCCATTGAAGGACACCTGTTCGAAAATTGCGCCCCCTTTGTATGAGAGCAAGTCCGATTCTAAACTCCTTAAAACGTTAAAGAGCACATTGTAATGTCGATTTAACGAAAATAGTTCACCAAGCTTTAAAAACTCTATGTATTGGTCACTAATAAAAGCATTGCAAAAATTTATTTAAATAAATTATAAAACCAAATTACATTATCGTAAAATCCCACATAAATCTGTTATTTAAAACAACATTAATCAAGTCTGTAACAATATTATGTACTAAAATTATATTAGTAAACCAATATTATAGCTACCACAATATTTTAATTTCCTTTTGTTATTTTGTATAATTGATTGTACCTAATAACTCTTTTGTTTTTTATAAAAACAAAAATTTATAAAAAATAAATTTAAAATAATATTTAATATCCTAATGTACAGTATCTACCAAAATAAATGACAAATTTATCGTTTAAAGATTTTCCTTTCCAGAAGCTAGACATTAAAAAAAAAAGATAATAAGGTTTACAAATACCAATTTATATATATTTCTGCAAAAACAACTTTATAAAAAGATTACTTTATTTGTCAGCTTTAAACAAAATAAAACAACAGAAACAAACATATTCTTATTTTTTTTATATTAAACCTGTTTCACATCCTTATAATCTAGTCATCGAATTCCGTCCGCCTACACATTTATCCACATGTCTCAGCATTATAGCTTCTACCCTTAATAATATATTTAGCTTACATTGCGCAAATTGTATTACATGGCCTACATGAATTTAATGAAATTTAAATGGTTTGCTTTTTTAAATATTTGTTTCTAGTTTAATTATATTGCAAAATACCAGTATTATTATTTAAAATAAACAAATAATTGCTTATTTAAAACATCTTAACCTTTTACTTAAATTATTCCAAAAAAGAAGGAAAATAGGATCCAGTGTTACTTAAATTTTAACTGGACACTCAAAAAATTATAAAGACATGCTTTTAAAATTAGGCAGAAAAAATTACACTTAATTTCTTGTTTTTTTTATGTATAATATATAATTATCTCGTCAAAATAGACATTTACTTTTGCAGAAATACTCAAGAAGCTAAAAATTTACATAAACGGTAAGGATATAATTATAATGAAATTGTAAAAAGTCCCCATCGATCCCAGGTGTGCAAAAACATTTTTACAAGGTCAAAGTTGGCAAAAATGGGTTTTTGGATTTTTTAGCGAAACATTTAGTTTTATAATATAAATACCTGGGACCAAAGACAATTGTACAACTACAATTGTCTTTGCTTGGACAAAAATTATAGACCTTTCCACGCCACTTGTGACGTACTGTAGTTAACGCGTTCTTTTAACTTGGTTTCCCCAGTAGGCCTATTCCACGGTCTAGTCTATTAAATGCCAATAGAATAAAAGGTCTTCTCATTAAATATCTTCTTCTTTAACTTCTTCTTCTTCTTTTTTGTCTCTTTCTCCATCTTCTACTTCTTATTCTTCTTCTTTTTTTTTTTTTCCTGCGTTGAAGTAAATGTTCGGACAGCGATACATCAGCTGTTTCTTCGTTGATATAAGGATCTTTTTCTGTTGGGGATTCAACATTTGAACACGACTGACATTGACAACTCGAGCATTTCGAATTACATCCCTTGCAGTTGCAAGAAATAGTATTAACTTCTCTGGTGCAGGTGAAAGCAATGTGTGGATTGGTTGCAATACATTATTAATTAGCTTTCAACCCCATTCTTCTGGGTTTAGTTAATTACGAAGCCGCACTTTGACCTGATAATATACCCGTTGAAAATGTTGTTCAACAGAAGCCGAGGTTGGAGGAAGACAAGCCAATTTCGAGTAAGTTTTGCAAAAGATAAGTAACGTAACTTATCTATGCGGAGCTTTATATACTATAAAAAGAAACCGAATTCCTTCAAGTAATTATAGTTTCTGAGGAGAGTTCATAATAATATATTTAAAAACTGTAGTAAATGTAAATAAGCCTTGGTTTTCAAATAATTTAAAAGCTGTTAATTTACCCTTCCGAAACATTGCAAAAGTGGTATCGCAGCCAGTCATAGCATGTAAAACTAAAATGTGATTCTTTTATTTAAGATAAGCCGATAAACCCGAATTTAAAAATATTTACGATGGTGGTTGAGCCTTGCCTGGTTTCTAATAATAAATAATTTTTTCAATTGAAATTTGAGCAGTAAGTAATACCAACAGATCAACATCTTCAATTACAACAACCTTTACATCAGTTGACTAAATATGTTCAGTGGTAAGTTTTTTTTTTTTTTTTGACCTTAGAAAAAAAGCAGGTAGGCGGGCACTGTCACGTAGATAATTGAGCAGATGTTGCTCAAGGCCACATTTTCACATTAAATGAGGGACTAAGTTTCTTTTAGTTTATATTCTAAAAATTATCATTTTATATTAATGTTTTAGTCACGCAAAAGTTTAACTTATGTTATGCGTCCAATGATGTAACATATAGCAGCGTAGTCATAGTAAAGGAAGTTAATTTTAGAATCGCTTTGTCTTAAAAATTATGAATTTAAGGGGGAAAAGTGCAGAAATAATTTTTGTAGACAATTGTATGGTCAACAATTTTTGTTTTATCTATTTTTATCATAAAGCTAACCGATTTGCTAAGAAATCCTAAAAAATACATTTTCGCGAAATTTGACCTTGTATAATTGTTTTGCACCCATAAAATCGATGGAAACTTTTTACAATATCATTATAATGGTATCCCTAACATTGATGTAAATTTTCAGCTTCTTGGGAATTTATGCAAGGGTACCCTATTTTTCGGGCTAACTTGACGGGATAATAAACTATTAGAACAAAAATTAAATTAGAGCAAATGTATACCGATGAGTCACCTAGTGTTTTATACTTTATAGTTTACTTATGTTTTGTATAAACTTTAATACAGACGGCGCATTAATAAATAATTCATTTTCTAACTCATATTTTATTTGTAACTGTCGTTATATCATTGTTATATGATATTTACCAGAATCAAATTTTATGTTTTTTTTTTTTTTTAAACTTTAGTGTCACTGACCATTATGCCACTGAGAAGGATAGAAGCACATAGCAAAAATAATATTAGCAAAATTATAATTGCAAGGATTATTTGCTAGAGGCAATAAAGTAATACAAATACGATAAATTTCTGAATATTTTAAATACCAATTAAAAGAGGAGTAACATTATTTTAGAGTTTCTGCTTTATTTTATTATTTTTAGGCTTCGGTGTACTTACGCAAATATAATATTTTATTTAAAAGTAATAAAGTTATGCATAATAATGTTTTAACTTTGCAAAATCCTGGCATAATATTTTAATAGTATTAAGTTTATTTATTATGAATTACGGATATTTGTATTTATCTGAAGCAATTTTATCCAAAACCTAAATTTACCGTCATTTCAAAAGGATAATTAATTTATTACATTATTTTACGAATAAATATTTATTTTTAATATAATTAATTTTAAATTATTATAGTATAAACAAAACAATGTTTTTAAAAAGACAAAAAATGTGTTTTAATATGTTTTAATTTCTTTTATGTTTGGAATATTATATTAATATATAAATAAATTTAAAGTTTTAACTCTATAGCGTTAGTTAATAAGGTATTGGTTTTTATATTTTAAAAGATATGATTAAAACTATTTTATCTAGTTTTGTTTAATCTAGGTCTTCATTAAAAAAAAATTAAAAAATATATTTTTTTATAAATGGTATGACCGACTTAAAAGAATTATGTACATTTTCAGATTTTAGTATATATCGGGTTTTTTCAGAGGTGGTTTCCCCTGTAGGATTTTTATTTCCTAGGATAGAAGAAGCAAGAATAAAATTTGGTACGGCAATATTTGACATAAATATGCATTGTTTGACCTGCACTTATTTTGTATCATTTTGGGTTTGAGCGGAAATCACCAGTACTCTCAAATTCTGAGTGGGATCACAAGTATATTTTTTTTATTCTAATAGAATAAATTTATTAGAATACAAAGACGGCTTATTATGTCATTTTTAGTCTGTGACATAATTATGTAGTTTTTTAAATTTCAGTCTAGAGAGCCTTGACTGCGTTAAATTCGCGGATTTTTAATCAAGTAGCCATACCTACGTAGAGATCGAACGCTGTTAGAATAACACCGATACGTCACGGTTTTATACGGGTTTGCCATATGAGACCGTGACGTATCGGTGTCTTTCTTACAGCGTTCGATCTCTACATATATTAATCTACTGAATGAAAATCTAAATCTGTCCGTAATTAGTGACTTTAACGTTTCAATGCCTAACTGGGTCTTGTCCTTAAAGAAAATCTATAAAAATGTAAAATATTTATATATATATATATATATATATATATATATATATATATATATATATATATATATATATATATATATATATATATATATATATATATATATATATATATATATATATATATATATATATATATATATATATATATATATATATATATATATATATATATATATATATATATATATATATATATATATATATATATATATACCTAATTATGTTAAATAAAACTTTTTTTTAGAAGAGTTTAATTCAAAAAATATATTTATATTAAGGAAACATACTTACGAAAAATTACTTTTTAATATAACCACTAAAATTGCTTTTAAATAAAAAAAATGCTTCATAAAAGTAAAAGTGTTTATCATTAAGGCTGCTTTGTGAATTTAAATTTAACAAACAACATTTAGGAAAAATGAATACATCTTTATTTAATTTTTAATTTATCAGGTTTTTCTAGTATTGGATTTTAGATTCTATAAATTTTTCCCAATAATTTAAAAAGCCTGTTTTTCCAATAATTATAATATTTTTTTTGTGACTTAAAGAAAAGTTAAAGAGCAGTGGGTTTTTAAATTGTTATATATTTTTAGAAGTTTATTAAACCAAAATTTTACACTTTTAAAAAATTAAATTCTTATTTCTGATGGTTTTCCCATAAAAGTGTAGTAGTGTAGGGCCTTACTTGGTCGTGGGAACTTTTTAGGGACCGTGGGAAAATTGTGGTGCGGGGGCGTGGCGCGTGCCGATCGTGGGAACCGCGGTCAGGACCTTGGGAAGTGCGGGGGCGTGGGAATCTGGTACGTGTCGGGAACGCGGGAAAATTGCGGTTTACGTCATAATTAGGAATCTTGTGCAACAGGCGCCATCTCTTGAGGAGGAGGGTACGACCTACGTCATGTTGTTACGTCATAGGAATCTTTTTCGAATGGCCCCCTAGCACGCTAGCGCGTTAACGTGTCGTCATGTTGTTACGTCATAGGGATCTTGTGCTGTGGCGCCATCTCTTGAGCTGTACGACCTGTGCCACATTACGTATTTGAGTCATTGTCATCGGTGCAGGGTGTAGCGTTTGAAAATAATTAAAAAAGTCCTTTACCTAGCAGGATTCGAACCAGGTATAAGGCCCGTGAGGTAGCATCTCGTTCCAGCGCCTAACTTCGGCCCAAGGTATAAAAAATAATGTTAGTTGTAACATAATAAAATATAGGACCAACAGATCGAGTCGTCCAATTAACGGTTATATATAGAAAGGCGGCTGCCACTTATTATATGTCTGACGTAATTAGATATTTAGGAATCTTGTGCGACGTGTTATTTAGGGTGTGGTCACCTGTCAAATGCCACCTGTTAACTATCATACGTCAAACCATGTGACTTAGAAAAGTTAGGTTACGTGTATGAGATATATCTTGGATCTTACGCAAGCGTTAAAAAATGGCGCCTGTCATCTGTCACCACGTCATATTTCGGAACCATGACTTAGAACCTGCTTACGTGGATGAGATCTATCTAAAGGCTTACGCATGCGCTAAAATAATGGCGGTTATCAAATGTCATCTGTCACGCCCTGATGTTTGACAATGGCGGTTAAAATCGAAACGTTGTTTACTTGGACTAAGGTCTTATATTGCACGAAAATTGTAAGACATAACGTTTGGAAGTTGTCGGTTAACACCGGAACCCGTTGATGAAGATGATGGGTAAAATGAAACGTTGTTTACTTGGGTAAAGTCATAACATAACCTCAAATTTTACTAGCAGGCATGTGGTTTATTATTATTAAAAATATCAACAAAATGGCGAAGGTGAAATAATTAAAGTAATAAAAAAAATTGAGATTAGGTTAAAAAAGCGCCAGACAATAAAATTTAAATGACAAAATAAAATGCGATACTAAACAGGTTTTTAGCACTTTAGGGTGTAGAATTCATATAACCAAATAGGCACTTTCAAACTGCATAAAGCCGGTTCTAAGCTAAAAGCTACCTGGTTTGCAAGCAGGGATTACCACTTCGCTCCTCAGCTCTAAATCCTAATAAGGACGTTCGAAGGCCTATAACGGTTTAGAAAATACTGCCCATAGTGTGGGGAATTAATCAGTCTAGAACCATAGTCTACGAGCACCAAAAGGAGTAATATAAAAAATAGGTCACTTACCAAGTCTTAGATGTTGGTCTTAGGTCCATTTGTCAGCAAGTACAGTTATTATAGAGGCTTAACAGAGTAGTTAGTATACGGTTTGATCAACAGGTGGCTTAACAGGACGTATCAAGGCCTATTTGTAACAAAAAATTAGTCAGTACAAAAACTTTAAAAATTCGCTGTGTGCTTCAAAAAAGCTAATATTTTAAATCCTCTGTATATTACTAAGATTTATTAAGACCCTGTATAATACTGCAGTAAATAAGCTAATATTTAAAACCCTCTGTATATTCCTAACACTTATTAAGACCCTGTATAATACTGCAGTAAATAAGCTAATATTTTAAACCCTCTGTATATTCCTAACACTTATTAAGACCCCTTATAATACTACAGTAAATAATCTAATATTTTAAACCCCTGTATATTTCTAAGATTTATTAAGACTCCGTATATACTGCAGTAAATATTCTAATATTTAAACCCTCTGTATATACTAAGACTTATTAAGACCCCGTATAATACTGCAGTAAATAAGCTAATTATTTAAACCCTTTGTATATAACTAAGACATATTTTAATTAAGCCTCTGTATTATATTTGTCTAAAAAAGGCGCCGAAACGAAGCAACTGTAAATTAACCTTAAATAATAATAGTTTGCCTAGAAACATTTCGTATTTGCTTTTAAAAAAATATCATATATGTAAATCGAACTGGAAATTGGCGAAAAATAAGTGAATTAAAATCCATAAACTCTGTATTTTTAAGAATGGGGAACAATAAAAGCCATAAGTATAATAACCACTAATAATCGCATTTTAAAGCGTAAAAATAGCATACAGTATGTTTAATATTTAAAATAATGTGTGTACTTACAAGTTTTAATGTAATAAATCAGCAAAAGGATAAAAAAATTCACAAAAATTTGAACAAAAATATTCACTACACTACAGAAGCGTCAGTTGGTGAATAATTAACAGTTGTTTTGCAGGCAATGTTTCACTCTTATCAGTAGGCGTGCGGTTTGTTTTTTTCCATGTGCTGATTTTGGGTTATCCATAAGCGGACAAAATTTTTTTATTAAGTGTTATTTTTAATGATATTAATTTTCCCGAAAAAAAGGGAGTAAAAAATAACCGACGCGCGACGTATGAAAAATAAAATTTGAATAATAATACATGAGCGTCATTTTTGCTTTAGCTATAATAGTGTATACGGCGAAATTTTGCCATTTTGGTGTTACTGAAGTACTTCCAATAACGGCTTTGTAACAAATAACGGCACTGTTTTTCCCAATAAGGGGTGTTTTTTTCAAAAAACGGCACCGTTTTTCAATAACGGCACTTTTTTTTCAAATAACGGCCCTGTATTTCAAAAAAAAACAGCCCGTTTTCCAAATAACACCCCAGTTTTCCCAAATAACAGCCCTGTATTTTCAAATAACAGCACTGTTTTAAAAAACACACTTTTTTAAAATAACAGCACTGTATTTCCAAATAACAGCCCTGTTTTCAAATAACAGCCCTGTATTTTCAAATAACCGCCCTGTTTTCAAATAACAGCCCTGTTTTTCCAAATAACACCCCCCTTTTTTTCCCAAAAAAATTAAAAAAAGGCACTGTTTTTTTTCCAGCCAAAAAACGGCCCACAAATAAACATGCCAACCGGGGTAGAACCTTATCTATAATATTACGAAATTTGCCCCAGAGATTTCAAACTATTTACTGAGGAGACGGAGACAGGGAGACATGCCCGTCATCGAGGGTTTTGGCAGCTGTGTTGTGATTGGTTGAAGTCAAAAGGATTTTAATTTATTCATACGCCTTTAAGATATGTAAATGGGCTTATCCGTCCCGGACCTTGAGGGGGAAATTTTTTATGTCGGGGGAAAGGGAAGGGCCTGTTTATGAGTCATCGTGGTTTGTCCTTTTCTCTTTTTTGGGTTTATCTTGTCTTCCTTCCACCTTTTCTCCAGCGAGTCTGGGTCGCTATCGACAGAAAAGGGGGAAAGGGAAAGGGAAGAAAACTTCCCGATGCCCAATGTTTCCCCGACATAAGCCTCAGTCACCTCATTATATTAGGCTTCGATAAATCCTTTGACTCAACCAATCCACAGTTTTGCCAGAAAACGCCTCGGTAAATAGTTTGAATCTCAAGGTCCCCAGATTGGTGATAATGGTTCTACTGCGGTGGCGTATGTTTATTTGGAAATCAGGGCCGTATTTGGAAATACATGCGGTATTTAAAATACAGTGCGTGATAATGCCGTATTTGAACAGTGTTTAAAAATACAGTGCTGTTATTGGGTGAAGAACAGGGTGACGGTTGATAGGGCTGTTATTGGAACAGGGGTGTTATTTGGAAATACAGTGCTGTTATTTAAAACAGGCTGTTTTTAAAAAAAATTTCTGTTGAAATACAGGGCTGTTAATGTGGCTGTTATTTGGAAAAAGGGCTGTTAGAAATACCCGGGCGTTATTTGAAAACAGTGCCGTTATTGGAAAAAAGGTGCCGTTTTTTTTAAAATAGCGCCGTTATTTGGAAATACAGTGCCGTTATTTGAAAATACAGTGCGTTTTGGAAGTATATACAAAAGGTTTAAATATTAGAATATTACTGCAGTATATACGGAGTCTTAATAAATCTTAGAAATTAGGGGGTTTAAAAAAAGATTATTTATTAAAAATATTATAAGGGGTCTTAATAAGTGTTAGGAATATAGAGGGGGTTTAAAAATATTAGCATTTACTGCAGTATATACAGGGTCTTATTAAGTGTTAGGAATATACAGAGGGTTTTAAATATTAGCTTATTTACTGCGGGGTATTATACAGGGTCTTAATATCTTAGTAATATACAGAGGATTTAAAATTGCTTTTTTTGACCACAGCAATTTTAAAGTTTTGTACTGACAAATTTTTTTTTTGTTACAAATAGGCCTTAAGTCCTGTTAAGCCACCGGGTGATCAAACCGTATACTAACTACTCTGTTAAGCCTCTATAATAACTGTACTTGTGACAAATGGACCTAAGACCAACATCTAAGACTTGGTAAGTGACCTATTTTATATTACTCCTTTTGGTGCTCGTAGACTAGGGTTTCCCTAGACTGTTTAAATTTCCCCCCCCACTATGGGCAGTATTTCTAAAACCGTTATAGGCCTTCGAACGTCCTTATTAAGGATTTTAGAGCGAGGAGAAGTGGTAATCCCTGCTTGCAAACCAGGTTTTTAGCTGAGAACCGGCTTTATGCATTTTTTGAAAGTGCCTATTTGGTTATATAATTCTACCCCCGAAGCGCTAAAAACCTGTTTAGTATCGCATTTTATTTTGTCATTTAAATTTTATTGTCTGGTGTTTTTTTTAACCCCTAATCTCTAATATTTTATTACTTTAATTATTTCACCTTCGCCATTTGTCGATATTTTTAATAATAATAAACCACATGCCAGCTAGTAAAATTTGAGGTTATGATGACTTTACCCAAGCAAACAACTTTTTCGATTTTACTATCATCTTCATCAATGGGGGTTCCGGTGTTAACCGACAACTTCCAACTTATGTATTACAATTTTCGTGCAATATAAGACCTTAGTCCTTAGTTTCGATTTTAACCGCCATTGTCATCATCAGGGCGTGACAGATGACATTTGATAACCGCCATTATTTTAGCGCATGCGTGAGCCTTTAAGATAGATCTCATCCACGTAAGCAGGTTCTAAGTCACGTGGTTCGCGAAATATGACGGGTGACAGATGACATTTGACAACAGACAGGCGCCATTTTTTTAACGCTTGCGTAAGATCCTAAGATATATCTCATACACGTAACCTAACTTTTCTAAGTCACATGGTTTTGACGTATGATAGTTAACAGGTGGAATTTGACAGGTGACCACACCCTAAATAACACGTCGCACAAGATTCCTAAATATCTAATTACGTCAGACATATAACAAGTGGCAGCCGCCATTTTTTTTTTATATAATAACTGTTAATATAGGACGACTCGAATCCTGTTGGTCCTTTTGTATTATTTTTATTATGTTTACAACTATTTAACATTTATTTTTAATATACCTTCGCGGCCGAATGGGTTAGGCGCTGGAACGAGATGCTACCTCACGGGCCTTATACCTGGTTCGAATCCTGCTAGGTAAAGGACTTTTTTAATTATTTTCAAACGCTACACCCTGCACCGATGACAATGACTCAAATACGTAATGTGGCACAGGTCGTACAGCTCAAGAGATGGCGCCACAGCACAAGATCCCTATGACGTAACAACATGACGACACGTTAACGCGCTAGCGTGCTAGGGGGCCATTCGAAAAAGATTCCTATGACGTAACAACATGACGTAGGTCGTACCCTCCTCCTCAAGAGATGGCGCCTATTGCACAAGATTCCTAATTATGACGTAAACCGCAATTTTCCCGCGTTCCCGACACGTGCCAGATTCCCACGCCCCCGCACTTTCCAAGGTCCTGACCGCGGTTCCCACGATTGGCACGCGCCACGCCCCCGCACCACAATTTTCCCACGGTCCCTAAAAAGTTCCCACGACCAAGTAAGGCCCTACACTACTAAGTGTTATAGCTTATTTTTAAATAGTAAGTAGTTTTTTATTTTTTTTTTTATAGTTTTATTTTTTTTCCTAACTGTGCGCGCTTTTACCTTAGTTTACTACGATTATACAGACTGCTCAAGCTCTATCCAGGAATGAGATTTCTGTGTAAAAAAAAGATAATTTAAGAATATCTAAGTAGAAAAAAAAGGCAAAACATATGACCTTAGTGCCACTTTACTTTATTTATTTTGGATGTTGAATGTTATACCCTACTTTTAATTTATCTGGTTTAAAGGCACACCTTTCAACTTAATTGGTTTAGACTGCCCGTAGATAGAAGATGGCTGCGTCGCAAAGTACACACCCCCTGCTTGGCCGGCATTGTCTGTCCTGCTTCAATATAGTATACAATGCTTTTGTTCTTTCTCTTTTAATAAAACGAAGACCCAAAATCCTCATGAATCCATCTATATAATCTTACATTTAGGAGATAATCTTAATATTTCTGTCTGACAATTAATGTGAATATTATTTTTATACCTCAGTAGCTTTCCAGCCTTTATTCGATACTTGTTGATGTTTTCCTCCTTACAAACATATCCAAGACCGATTAGATCTTGTTCTGTTAAATTTATTTCTATAAATTATAATTATACCTATTTACTTTCTTAACTGTTTTATTTTCTGCTGCTAGCATAATTGCTTTTCCTAGAATAAAGCTCAATTTGGCATTTTCGCAAGGCAGTTTATAAATTGTGTTTTTTTTTTGGGTGTGTAGGTTTACTTGTTTTAACTTAACGGCTTTCTGAGATATTTTGTATTTCTATGCAATTTTATTGTAATGAGAAAACATTTAAACCCCTTCAGTTGAGATATCCTAAAAAAGTTACCTGAAATAAACAATGATGAACAGGCAAAAGATTTTCCTAAATTGTCAATTATAAAAAGATTGTTCTAACCCTCCTTCCAAACTGCTTTGTATTTTCTATTTTATTGTTAATTTTTGCCTATATGTCTTTTCAAGTATACAATGAATATATGGCAATATGATTGTGATAATAAAGCCGTTTATATTACAAACTCAGCACCTGTGTAACTTTATCTGTAATAAGTAATCAACTAAATAATATAATTTGCTTTTTATTACTTTTATAATAAGTACCAAAAATTATTTTGTGTTAAGCAAATGTTTGGTTCATATAACCCATTTAAAATGTATGCTTACTAAAAAGCCACAAGAGAGACAAAAAATTATTAATGTCCATTAAATAAAGTACTTTGTTAAACACGCTGGTAAATAATTATAAATTTGTGTAATAGCCGAAAACGCTTCGATTAACGATTGGTTTATCATAAATGATAACTGCCTTTATACCTTCATTTTAAACACAAAATATTTTACCTAATTTATTTTGTATTATGTTTACTAAGGCAATATTTAATAAGCTAAACTGATTACAATCTTAGCAGCTGGCATATGAACTGATTACATTCTAAACGTAATAGTGGTTTAAAACTATATTATAAAGTTTAAGAAAAAGCAAACCATTGTTACCCCTTACCACTTTTATGCATCCCTTAACAGTAGGTCTGAAGGGGGGCTTTAAACTTCCCACAATGTTTGTTTCTTGTACCTTAGAATGTCTAAATTTTTTTCTTTTTTTAAAAACCTTTGAATCTTTAGATCCCGTGTTAAGAAACTTTCTTTTACTTCACTTATGGGTCTTAAGACACCCATGAAACGTTAGTACATACGCTTTAGGCCTTCGTCAATAGTCCCAAAAAATATATAAATAGCACAAAAAAATGTATTTATAATGTAATTAAATGCATTTTTGCAGACTTCCCAAATGTACTGCTCAATTTTGTAACTTTTGACGCGCTCTTTACTAAAAGATTAATTGTTGAAAGGAAATTTTTGCGGTGTTTTAGAGTATGAAAATGTATGTATTATTTATATAAAACACACTTAAAAACACATTAATATTTGTTAAAGCATTAATACATATAATTGAAAATTACAGATTTTATTTGGGAGTGATTCGGATTAAATTTTAGAGACTATATTAGGTAAATATAAAAATTTAAAAATATATTAGGTTGTTATTATATGTAAAAAAATTTTGTTAATTCTATATTTTGCAAAAATGTATAGCCGACGTGTATGAAAATACATATTTTAATTTTTAATAACATTAAAAAGTTTACATTCTCTTTATATAAATATATTTTAAAAAATTATTACTTTTCCAAATACATAAGAAAACATTTTTTTAAATAGACTATTAATATATTATATTTTTCATTAGATGATAAACATTCATTAATTAACAAAACTATTAGAAAAGAGTTATACTTCGTACTTTTTGATTTTTTTTTTATTTGCTGTAAATTTTTATTTAGTTATAATATGTTGATAAAATAAATTTAAATATTACAAATATTACTTGTTAGTTTTAGAAAAATAATTTTTGTCTTTTTAGAATCATAAATTTTAAAAATAAATATATTGGCGTTACTATATTATAGCATCCCAATAAATACACAATCTTAAAAATAATAAAATGTAAACCCAATTTGGTTTCAAAGAAACATAAAATAATAATATTTCTTAAGGTTCAAATTTCTAAATTTTTTTAAGACCCAACATTCTGATTGGTAAGTATAATCAGTCATGTTCAAGTTAATACAGCCATTAACCCATAATAACCTCTTTAAAACCTAAATAAGCTAAACTTAAAATGCAGCCAGATACATGTGAATTTATAAAAAAAAAGAAGTATTGCCCATCTTAAACACTTAATCACTAAAAAAGAAGTCAAACTTAACCTCGAAAAAACATCCCAAAGAGGTAAAATCTTTTTTAAGACTACCCAAATAGTACAGAATGTTTAAAGATCTTTTGCAAATCCTATCAAGTTTCCATAATAGAGAAAGAAAAAAAATAATTAGGGCTTCAATAAACAAAGCAATTATTTCGAAACACGTTGTGGTTATGTATGGTATACTATTATCTTGAGGCCTATATAAAAAATAAGGCAAACAAAAAGTTTCTTTTTACTTTATTTACAATTTTTTTTTAACTTGTTGACTTTTATCGAACATTAAGTTTTGAAAAATTTCTTTCTTCGGACTTGTAAGTTTTTGGTAAAAAAACGACTTAAATTTTATAAATCTTTTTTTTTTGTTATGATGCCAAATTAAAGAAAATTAAAACAGTGAAAAACTAAACGTTAGGATTTTTTTTAATATCTAGGTAAGTGCTATTTTTTTCTTATTATTAATATTCAGTTTCTTTGTCTTCTAATACCTCTTTAGCACAGCTGTTAACATAAATGTATTGCCACCATGTAGCCCCATTTAAAACCGTGTTACAAAGTAACCTTGGTATTGGTTAGAAAACTATTTTAAATTATATACATTAGAATTGAACTAAAAATGCTACTGCTTAACGGAAGAATTTGTGTTATTTTATGGGATTTTAAAGAATTCCGAAAACAATTTAAGGAACTTAATTCTGCTGCAAATAATACTTTACTATTTTTATGTTGACTTGTTTACTTTTGGTGCAAAATATATTTTTTTCGTATTTATTTTTTAAGCGACTTGTACCTTTTTTGCTAAAAACATCACTGGAATCTAATATAAACAATCGTTTTGAACCAAATCGCGTTAATAATCCAATTTGTCAAATGCTTGTACTTGTTAGGGTGTACAAATAAGCCTTTAATTAATGACGCAAAATTATTAAAACCCCACGCTCAATAAAAAAAATACATTAATTGTAATACCGATGGTAAAAAATTGTTTAAAGCACATAAAAATTTTTAAAAATAAGAATAATTGTTATCAGTCACAACACGCACCAAAGAGATACTAGAAGATCTAATAAAGACCTTTTTTTTAACTAACGTCCTACAAAAAACAACATTTATATCAGGCAAAACAGCAAAGCAATCTGACTTGTTTGAAAAAGTAACAGCATATTTAATACAATTTTGTCAGCATCTTTTTTATTTTCATTTTTACCGCTTATAAAAAAGGTGATTTAGTGTCTCGAATTGCAAGATTTTTCTCTTATTTTACATCTTGCGAAAATAAAAATTCAAAAATGTATTCTGTCTTAAATACTTATCCCAAGAGAGCGGTTTTATACGGTCCCCATTTTATATTGCTTATGTAAAATGTAAAGCAGAGGCCTGTTTAGGAGTTTTATGATTTCTTGTTTATAGTTTAAATTAGACATTTTTATTACCTATTACTTTTAAATATAATATTAACTGTAATCTACCGACTTTACCATACCGGTTAAAATAAAACAATGTCTAATTATATATATATATATATATATATATATATATATATATATATATATATATATATATATATATATATATATATATTACATGAAAAGCCTGTCTCCGCCAGGCGAAGACAATATTAAGTAACCTCTGTCTCCGTAAGACGCCTTCAGTACGGCTTACGGTAAAAAAACACTTTTTTGCTCCCATTTTTGTCCCGGGGGCGAAATTCAAAAAACGAGCTTTGTTAGGTTCTAGCCACTGCTAAAGACTACCCGGTCCAAATTTCATCATTTTAGCTAAAACCTAACTTCAGAATCACGTGGACAGACAAATAAATATATATACCTATACATATAAATATATCCAATTAGCAAATTATATTATATATATATATATATATATATATATATATATATATATATATATATATATATATATATATATATATATATATATATATATATATATATAGCGTAATTTTTTGGGGTATTTTTAAGGTTCTATATTTTTGAAAACGGTAAACGATATTAAAATTCGGTTTTCGATGTTAGCTTGCCCAGGATGTGTAGATTATATCTTTGGCTGATGGATAGTCAGGTGTGACCGGAAAGGATTTGTACAGGGTGTACACTAAAACACATTTTTACAAAATTTTATCCAAGGTTATTTTTTATTGCGTTTTTTGAAATTCCTCTTTTCTTGGGATATACAGGGTATATTCGAAAATATTGACATGAAGGAACAAACAAATCCCTAATTTACTAGTGACAGCCCAAATCAAACTCATTGGGGCAATTTTTTTATTATCTGTAATGCCCCCCAGGAAAAAATACAATTACAACATACAGGAGTGTGAAAAAGTTTACATTTGGTTTTATTCCTAAAATTTTATGATTTTGCATATTTTTATGCATTGAACATTCAGAGCTAGATAAATTTTATTAAAACGTAATTTATTTTGGTTTTGTTACTTGATTTACCTTAATTAGGCTCTTTTACCGAAATGGTTTTTTGTATTCCACTCTAACCTCACTTTTAAAGCAAGCATTAAACTAATGTTTAAGAATATTGTAGAGTGTTTTTTAAATCCACTTGACTTTTTAGAACTGAATGATTATTATAAGCAAATTCTAGCATTATAACGCCTATAAAACGGTGACTGGTACTAGTGGTAGGGTTTCATTGGAATTTTTTATTTGTACGGGTCATAGTACCTTAAACGTTTCCGATGAATTAAGCAGCAGCTCTTTGAAAACAGTAAGTCACTTACATAAGAGGACACGCTTTATCGTCTAGAAATATTTTAAGCTATACACTGTTGCCGGTTCTGTTAAAAAGCAACGGCAACTTTTTTATTTTTTATGTTTGTGTATATTGTTATATTTTTAGGTTCTACTTAACATTTTAATATACTATACCTGCGTTTATCTTAAGTTAATCGCAATTTCAAAAAGAAGGAGTACCTTAAATAAGTTTTGTTTAAAAAAAATATAGTGCGCATGATATGCAACAACGAGGAGATCTTAAAAAAGGCCTACTTCTTTTATTACGCAAAAACGACTATAAGTTTCTCTCCTACTAAAATATCATATTGTCGGTAATCTAAAATATGAAAAAAAAA
>JAHBCN010012702.1:0-26253 GCA_019359885.1 Listronotus oregonensis
CGAGCACATTTTACTATGAAATTATAGTTTTTTCCTAAAAATAGTACAAAAATGTAAAAATTTTTGAGAGTTGGAAAAAAATAGTATATTATATTATAATTATAAGGATTTGAAGTCATCTTTTTTACAGCAATTTTTGCAGTTGTGGTTAGTACACTTTTAATCATAGGATTAAAAGTGTTGCTAACAAAGCTTTTTGACGGTATGAAATTATGCTTTTGCACCTGAAAATAGTACAAAAATGTCAACATTCTTTGATAGTTGGAGAAAAAGTAGTCTATTGTTAAAATTTAAGAAAAAGCGGTAAAGTTAAAAAAAAAATATCTGTTACTATTAATTCTGCAGGCACCGTTTAAAAGGTCAAAAAATAAGCTCATTTTTCATGTCGTTTATACCAAAATTGACAGAAAAAAAAGTTATATGGCAGTTTGTAAGAAAAAAAATTAAAATTATAAAAAAATTATGAGAATAGCCAACTCTGAAAAATATTAACGCAACTACCACAAATCCTAAAGAATTTTATCAAAAACCGTTTTAAGGAACATGATAAAAGCTTTTTTTTTCTGTGAAGCAAACACTATACCTGAATTCACGTGCGAAAAAGTTGTGGAGCAAAATTTAAAAAATAAAAAAATAATTCTTTTCGTTTGTTCTGCCTTGTTTTTTTTAATATATTTTAGTCAAGAAATTTTTTTAGGCTTTAGAAAATGACACTTCGATGGGAAATTTAATTATTGAACAACTTTCTGTATACAAAAAGTGCATGGAATTTGAGTTAAAATTTAAAAAATAAACTTTTTTTATATTTGATGTTCAATTGAATATAAAACAATAAAATCCCTTTAACGTTGTAGTTCCCTTTCAAAGTAATAATTAAGTTTATATCAACTACATTATATAATAAAAAGGGGTTTTCCATTATATAATCAGCAGTAAACTTGTTTTACCGGCGGAAAATTCGTTGATAGCAGTTTGGGAACTAGCCAGGCAACTAACGTCGCAAAAATTGACTCTAACCATTTTGAGTATTTGCAAAAGATATTAAAAGCGAAATAAATTTTGAATCGATAATGGGGATATCAAGGCACATAAAAAAATGTTTTACCAAATACACTACTGTAAATAAATAAGGAAATGACTAAATAATAATAAATTTAACAATAATAATAACAATAAATATATTTTATTAAGAATAATAAAAGACAGTGTCGGATTAACCACTGGGTAGTTCTACGGGCCCCCCCAAAAAAAGGCTCACCCCAAACCCACTCATCCCTGCCTGAACTAATTTTCAAGTAAAACCTTTAAGATGTGGTATATTAAATTTACTTGAGACCAAAAACGTGGGGTTAAAATTTTGCTACTAAGACCTCCACATCAGACAATCGGTAACCGACTATTTCCTTTGGGGAAATAAACCCAATTTCATACGGTAAACGCTGAAGTTCAATAAAAAGTTGCTTGTATATATAAAACAATGCATAAAAGAATTCTTTTCTTTGCTTTCACTTTTTTGGTCTCCGTCGGTGGACGTTCAAACTCTCCCCTTTCCAGACACGTTGTTGTCAACGTGGCTTTAAACTTTGTAGGTGGAACTTCTGGATAGTCGGGCTCTGTAGCCCCCAAAATTCGAACTTTTCACAAACAAATTCTTAACACAAAAAAAAAAATTATCGATGCAGGGCACAAAAAATGGACGTCCGACCGGGCTGCTACCGGTATCCCATAACCGCTTTCTGTCAGTCTGCTCCTTCCTGCTGAGCGCGCAACCATCTTCCGCCATTGGAAAATTCCCTCTGGGGCTCTCAGAAAGAAACAGGTATAGGAATCTTCGTTCACGGCCTTAGCCCCAGAAGAAGGACTCCATCGTTTGGCGGTTTCTTCTTGATCCCCGATGGTAAAAGCTGTTGATACGCTCCTTCAGCCCCTTCCCGGAAAAAACTATGAGTTTTTTTATCCGACACTTCACTGATCGGAGGTCAAATAGGAACTGATAAAAGTTTAAATTTCAAGGCGCAAAGGTCTCACGCGTGTTTTTTTTAACTAATGTTAGGTATCCTACCCCTTATCGGCATGGGCGTAGCGAGGTACCGGCAGGGAGGGACAGCTCCTTAGAAGAGCGGTCGTTCGCTGGTAAACTGTAATTCTGACAAGCTTCATAACTTGCGATACTTTAAAGGATGTGATCTCTAATATAATTTTTGTTTACATCATTTCTTACTTTAAAAAATGTCACTTATAACGGCAAAAGGGGAGCGTATTTTATTTTGTTATAGAAAAGGGAAACATAAAACGTTTTGTGAAAACCCAAAAAAACTTTAAAAAAAGTTGGAACCCAAGTAAAATAGACATAGGAGTGGGCGGATGCGGCGTGAGGGGAGGCAACTGATCAGCCAATGTTGTGCGCCTTTATCGGTCGCCGCTTACATTTATTCAAGCTATTTCTGATTTTTATATATTTTTTTAATTATTACCTTCACTGCTTATATCAGTCTTTCTCAAAGTGGGCGATAACGCCCCCTTGTGGGCGCTGGAGGCCTGGGGGGGCGGTAAGGGGGCGAAAAAATTGGGTGGCGCTGATTTGATTTTGGGGGGCGATGGGTGATTTGTAACGTCAGCTACTTCATATTTTAAAATTCAATGAAATTAAAACCTTTCACTACACAACATCCATTTATTGTTGATTTATTAAATATTTAATATTTTTTGGTTACAACGCTATTTATATTTAAGATATTTAGTAATAGGTTCAAACACTGAAATATAATCGTGTCTTCAAGTGTCGCAGGTGAGGTGCCCACTTCCGAAGACACGTGTTAAAATATGTATATATTGTCGGGTCAAGCGACACTTGCCGAAGCGGGGATTTTTTATTACCTAATCTAGTAAAATTAAAGAAAAAAAAAATTAAGCTTAGAATGTTTAAATATAATTCACGTTTGGAGCAAACAAATATTCGACGATTTATTTGTGCAATCCTGTATTTTAGTCCGTCAACGATCGTCGGTCCGTGTTTTCCGGAGTGCAGGTCCCAAATACACAGCCGCGGCTTGGACCGTCCGGCGACTGACGTGACTAAGGTGTTCGTTCGTGAAGGATTCGTTCAAAAAGAACGAACGTTTTGACCCACTTGCTGGATCGCTCTGCGATGAATAACGAACCTAGTTTTGTTTTATGTGTACTCGTATTGTCGGTTCGAATCAGTTTTGGCTATATATCTATTTGGCAATTAAAAAACTTTTTTCTTTGTTTTAACTATTTTTGACCAAAGACTTAATTTGGAGGTTCATTTGTAGGTTTTATTGATTATAGTTTTTAAAAGTTTTATTTCAAATATGTTTTTAAAATAATAATTATCCAAAATAAAATACATCAAAAATTTCTTTTTTAAGAAAACTATCACATTTTTGTTGAATTCATTACCGATCATCCGACCGGCATCGGCATAAATAAATGAATCGGTTGGATCAAGGAATTTTAAAAAGGTGTATGGAAGCCCAATACATGGCCCATTCGATCAAAAAATGTCAGCCCGTGTGAAAATAACTGTCAAGTTGGCCCCCGATTTGCCAATAACTTCCACGAAATTTTTAATGTGTTGCCTCTTACCACTGATAAATCAGTGTGAAGTTAGCCAACACATTATAATTTTGGAGCCGGAGTATCTTTTTGGATTGATCAAAACCTTATTTTGTGTTGGTGATTAAATTTATATAATTTTGTGTTTATTGTTTGTTCCCATAATATCGTAACAAAATGACTAGAGGTTGATGGTTTTTCTTGCAAATCCAAGGTAACATACCCGTCTTTTTAACTTTAGGTAATTATTTTTATCTTTAAATTAGGTGCTTTTTTGCGAACGTTAGGTAACCGAATAAATAATAATATATCAATTATAATAATAGAAAATGAAAATTTCATAGGAAATAGCAGTGAAAAATAAGGCAATCTTAATTATATATTGATGATTTCCCCAATGTTTGTGTATTTCTGTGGATTATTAAAAAAGAAATAAGGTTTACATTTAGGTATTTTTATTTTGTTTAATAATTTAGTACCTCTTTTAAAAGGATCAAAATTATTGATTACTGGGCAGACGAACAAATTTAATATATACGGTCCCTCTAATTGAATGAAAGGAAGTACAATTTTGGTACGGTTTTTGGGGCGCTGATTACAAATCTGAAAAAAATTCGGCAATGTTTCTTTTTTCGAGATATTCATCACCAAAATTGAAAATCAAACTAACCTTATTTACATATTCCTCCTTCTTTTTCCACAAAATTCTTGTTTTTACACTAAATTGGCACAAATATTTCACAAACACCTTTTAAAAAACTTTTTTTGTTTATTTTAACCTTTTTTCCCTTTTATTTTTTAAGGAAATTCGCTGTAATGGAAAAAAAGATGTAAAATAAATAAAAAACAAGGTTTTAAAAGTTTTTATCGTGTGCCACTTTATGTAAAAATCAAAATTTTTAAAAAAAATGAGAATATATGAAAATCAGGTTGTTTATTTTCCGATGATGAAGATCTTGGAAAAACGTTGCCGAAAAATTTTTCAGATTTGTTCCCCTTTACCAAAATTTGATCAAAATCGGAGGGAGGCAACTTTCGAACAATCCATTTGTTTAAAAATAAATTCATTTTTGGTTTCTTAATCTTGCATTATCAACTTTTAACTCGACATACTGTACAACATAATTTTGGATATTGTTACAATGGATACTTAGGTACCAAAGGTTACAAACATTTTTAACCACTTTATTCTGTCTTAAATGTTTGTTATTAGTGAAAAGTATACCTAAAAAGCAGTTATAAAAACTTTCACTTTTTTGTACAACCAGAATCTTGGATTAGATTAAACTCATTTACACTATCTTGCCCTTCTTTTATCACAAAATTGGTGATAAGTACATAATACTATCATACAATGTTTGAAATTTATTTTAAAAAATCGTGTTTTTATTTATTTTTGGTAAAAATACAAAACTTTCAAAAATATCGACCATTTAAATAGAAGGCAGTAAAGTGGCGCCACCTATTCTTTCCATATTATATCAGATGATATAAAATCTAATATTACACAATAATTTTAAATATTCTATGGTAAGTATCCTTTAATAACCAACAATTTTGTGCAAAAAACAGTGAATGTTGGAATTTGACATTTGATGATGTCAATTTTATAGATAGTAACAAAGAATTATGGAAATCCGGGCCCCGACCTACTATTCATTGCGCAAATTCCGAGGGCCCAACCCCTATTCCCGCTGCCCTGCACGCCTGGACAATTTTTGTTCTACAGTATTGGGCTCCATACACCTTTAAACTTCCTTGGTTGCGATCGAATCTTTTCAAGTGAATGCATCAAATGAATTGATTCAGTAAAAAGATTCGAACTTTCCACCTCTAGACGTGACGTTTCGCCGCATGCACGCATCTCACTCGCTCGCCCTCCCGCCACTCTGCCCGCTACCCCGATACTCTTAATATTGTAAAGTTGAATTATAATTGCTCAATGTTGATAATTTTTAATAAAAGATACTCTTAATATTGTAAGTTGCAATAATAGTGCTCTTTCTGGTAGGAAAAGTGTCGTTTAGAATATAGGTTTAATTAAATTCCAGGCGAGACTAATATGTTATTAAGATTTTTAAGGTGACGAAAAAGAGGGGGGCGCTACAAAATAACTGATTTTCAAAGTGAGCGTTAGACAAAATAAGTTTGAGAACCTCTGGCTTATATGAAACTCATATGGTAAAAACAACGATTGAAACAAACAATATAATCTAGGAATTTCTTTGTCTGCCCCCCTTTATATACAATCCTGGCTACGCCCTTGCTTATCGGTACAATGGATACCCTACCAATGCAATGGACAGATGGCGGTATCAAAAGCTACACTAATAAATATCAACTTTAACATAATTCTAAAAGTTGGCGAAAAATTGTTAGAATTGTGGCTAAAAAAACATTTGATGTGAAAAATCTTATTTTGAAAAAGACATTTTTTCTGAAAATTAAAATTTTAATTTGTTATTATTAATAAACATAAACAAAAAAAGCGTCCCAGCTTTTTGACAATAACGCAATAAGCATGAGCAATATCGAAAATCGGAAAAATATTCTTAAAAAATATTTATTTTTATATTGAAGCTATTTCTGATTTTAATATATTTTTTTAATTACTACCTTCACTGCGTATATGAAACTCATATGGTAAAAACAACGATCGAAACAAACAATATAATCTAGAAATTTCTTTGTCTGTCCCCCTTTATATAGAATCCTGGCTACGCCCTTGCTTATCGGTACAATGGATACCCGGCCTATGCAATGGCCAGATGGCGGTATCAAAAGCTACACTAATAAATATCAACTTTAACATATTTCTAAAAGTTGGCGAAAAATTGTTAGAATTGTGGCTAAAAAAACATTTGATGTGAAAAATCTTATTTTGAAAAATACATTTTTTTTCTGAAAATTAAAATTTTAATTTGTTATTATTAATAAACATAAACAAAATAAAAGCGTCCCAGCTTTTTGACAATAACCATGAGCAATATCGAAAATCGGAAAAATATTCTTAAA
This sequence comes from Listronotus oregonensis, assembly GCA_019359885.1. NCBI lineage: Eukaryota > Metazoa > Arthropoda > Insecta > Coleoptera > Curculionidae > Listronotus > Listronotus oregonensis. Next base: position 6,595 of record JAHBCN010012702.1, read on the forward strand.
AAAATATTTATTTTTATATTCAAGCTATTTCTGATTTTCATATATTTTTTTAATTACTACCTTCACTGCTCATATGAAACTCATATGGTAAAAACAACGATCGAAACAAACAATATAATCTAGGATTTTTTTTGTCTGCCCCCCCCCTTATATACATACAATCCTGGCTACGCCCTTGCTTATCGGTACAATGGATACCCGACCAATGCAATGGACAGATGGCGGTATCAAAAGCTACACTAATAAATATCAACTTTAACATATTTCTAAAAGTTGCCGAACAATTGTTAGAATTGTGGCAAAAATATGAGCACTAGCTCATTTGATGTTAAATCTTATTTTGAAAAAGACATTTTTTTCTGAAAATTAAAATTTTAATTTCTTATTATTAATAAACATAAACAACAAAAAGCGTCCAAGCTTTTTGACAATAACTTAATAACCATGAGCAATATCGAAAATCGGAAAAATATTCTTAAAAAAATATTTATTTTATATTAAGAATAGGGTTATGCGTGACTGCTGCCGCACGGGCGTGCCTACGTTAGAAGGGTATAAACCAAAAAATATTTTTTTTTTAAGTGTAAAATATTAATATTCAAATACTAAAAGAAAGCAAGTCCCGTTGGGAAAAAAAATTCATTAAAACGCTGAACCCACAGCAGATCAAGGGCCCTTGATAGAATTTGCTACGGGCCCCGCGCTTGCTAATATGATAAAAGACAAAAAAAATAAATACCATTTAAAGGAGAGGCAGGGAAAAGAAGAGAAGCGATTAAAAATAGCAATTATTATACTTTAGATTCAGTTTAAAGGTTAGGTTCTACCTACAGAGAACTGAGGAAAAGGCATGAGATCCCCCCCTTTTTTCATTTATTGAACTAAAAAAAAATAAGTGTCAAGTTCCTATCCATATCTCGGCGTCTTAAAGTACCGAGATCTAAAATTAGACCAAGTTTTGTCCACAATTTTGTTCCACTCTTTTTGACTTGGCAAGTTTTTTACTAATCTGCCTGTATTAATAAATACATCAATAGAAAACTTGCCAAGTCCAAAATAAGTGAAACAAAATTATGGACAGAAGGTCAAATTTTAAATCTTAATAATTTAAAGGTCGAGATATTTGGATAGATACTTGGCCCATATTTTACATAAGTATCTTTTGTAAGCAAGAGCAAGAAAAGAGATTTCAAAGAATTCAATTTAAGGGTTTTGTTCCAAAGACAGCTACTTAAAATATGTAAGTCTTCATTTATTAAATTTGATGCTTGGTAGTTAAAGTAAAGGTAGATTTGCGTATCATCTGCATAGGACAGGACCTTACAAAAGTTTAAAGATCGGAAAATATCGGAAGCGTTAATTATAAAGAGAAAAGGTTCAAAAATAAAACCTTGAAGCACACCAGAAAGAACTTGGATCTGTTCAGAGAAATTGTTATTACAACACATTTTTTGAAATTAGATGGAAAAGTAAAATTTAACAAGAGTAAGATACGATCCCTGAAAACCATAGTACTTTAACTTGGCAGGTAGAGGTTCGTAATTTAGCCTGTTAAAAGCCTTGAAAAAGTCTAATCAAACAAAAATAATATTATTAATAATTCAGTAATAAAATAAATGGTCATTAAAGGTTTTAGAAAATATAGGTAAGATGCTTATAATTCTAAGATCGTTATAATTTATCCTGGATTTATAAACTTGTCGTTGGCGTTGAAGCCGACGCTGGCCTTTATATTGTTTAATTTATAAACTTAATGTTGACGTTTGTAACATTTGATCTAAACCTCAAAAATATCACTTTCATTTTTGTTCATTTTTAAATTTTTTGGTTTGTGCTTATTAAAACATATTTGAACGATTTTTTAGAGAATTCATAAATAAAAGGTTATTGATTGTCATTAAAAGTACTGCCAACCTTAATTTATAAGAACTAAAAATTAGCCTCAGTACAGCAATTAAATAATTATATGTGTGTCTTGGGTACTGATAATAAGAACAGCATTATTTCAACATTTTTGAAGATCACATCAACACCGAAAGCATTAGTCTAAGAATCGTTCATACAAAGTCTCTGAAAATAAACTCATAATAAATGAGAAAAGAAAGAAAACATGTTGTTTTCTTTGAAATGATTTTGTATTTTTTTATTTGAAACAGAATTAATTTAATTTATATGAGCAGTTTGCGAATTTAATTAGAAAATAAAAAAAGCAAACATAAAATACTGAAATGTCAGAACACTTAAAGTTAATATTCTATCCTTTCTCATAAGAATAAAATTAATTATGTGGTTACTAGAAATGAAAGTATAAAAATCTTTTTACTGAAAAATATCAAATAAAATGGGACCCTTTCTAAAACTAACTAATGAGTGCCAATAACAATCGGTATTCATGGAATTATATGTTAAGGGCTTCAGGGCGGGGATGCTTGGGTCTAGGTGGGATAAGGTTTGATAAGGTGTGGGTAGAATGTAGGAAGGAGTTGGAAAAAGGGGTGGGCGGTGAATGCAAATGATTTAAAGATTAACAGAAATAGTTACGCATCGATACCCGTGCGGGTGTCCGTTGGGGACTTCGGGTGTCTAAGGAGTAAAATGGTGAAAGTAGGAAGGGGTAAGGCACAGGAAAGATTTGAAAGTTTCCCACTGAAACTTTTGATCAACAAACATTTAGTATATTTATAACCTAGTCATTTGTCATTCGAAAAAAAAACAACCACTAAAATATTTGTCAAGTTGGTTGCCTTAAACTGAAATACATCCCGAACAAAATTTAACGCATTTTCTTATTTTTGCAATTTAATAACAGAACGAAAGCAAAAAAAAATGAAACCAACTCAGGCATTAAAAGGTCATTAATAATCTTGCTGGGCTTGCGCGTTACCCCTGTTTGTTAAACAGTCAATATGAGGGTGGACATCAATTAGACTAAATTTACCTTAAAATATGCAAAGTTTAACGTTTTCTATAAAAACTAAAAGCTTTTTTATTGCACTAATCAACGAATTCTAATCTGCCATTAAGTAGTCTATGAAACTATAAAAAACATAAATTATATACTTTAAAATTTAATTCAGCTAAAACGATAAAAATTTAAAATAATAAATTAAAAAATCGCGATAAGCGTCGACATTATAACTGAACCGTAAAAATTAAATAATAAAATTAATGACTCTTTCATAAAAACAAAATTTTATCAACGAAAGACAAAGGATATTATTAGTAAAAATTTAAAATATTATTATTTTTTTGTTTTCCTCCTTAAAAATAATAAATAAAAGATTATTTGTTCTTAAACAAAATAAAATAACTTTATCTTGATTTTTATTTTACTAACATAAACGATTAAATTTGACATATTTTTTTATATAGTAAAATAAAGCCCAAATTATATTTTGGAAGAATCTAGATTTTTAAAATATAAATATGCTTGTATACCTAACTTTTGACTGTAGTTATACAATAACCTAATTTTCTCAAATATTCCTAAAAATAATTAAAAAACATGGTAAGAAATCAGGTCCGTAGCCTGTTTTTTAGTTTTTTGGTTTGTAACTCAAAGACTACCGATTTTTTTACCACTTTTCATTTTACTGAAAAATAAAACATCTTAATGACAAATAACTAGTAATTAAGGGAAATAAAGAGAACCTAATTCTTTGCATAAAACTTCTGTCAGTCAGTATATTTATTTCAATAAATTCTTGTTCGGTTACTTGCCTGGAAAGTTTCTAAAAAATGGGACCACTTCAGTCCTGGTCCCGGGGTATAGCGAACTGACCTTGTCTTTGAATTTTTTGGAAGGGAATATACTACGCTTAAAAAAAGATATGCCATCTAAAACAAGAGGGGTAGGGCGGAAAGGGCGCCCTCTACTAGCAACATCAAAAGTATGGACGAATTTGAATTTCTCACCTCAAAGAACCCCCAAATCCCAATTTTGTATTGCTATGTCTTTTAGTGAGGAAATTATTACGAAAAAACGAAAACAAAATTAAAAGTTAGACATCCTATATCTTAGTTATTATCAACTTTTGAATAAGGCAAATTTACGTTAATGGCATAATTTCGACGTAAGGAATCTGCTGTTACTCTGTGTCCTTTTACTTTTGAGACGCCCTGTATATATTTTGTGCGGTAATGGTTTTTAGCGCTCTACTCTAAAAACTGAGTTACGGCACTTACATAATACTACTATTATGCCTTTTAATGTCATTCTCGGAAGTAACACACACAATATTAAACTATTCTTTATTTTGCTTTCGCCCGCTCATGTTTGGGGGATGAGAGTTGGCATATTGACCAATTTTTTTCGTACCAGCGAACTTAATTGTAACTTCGAGACATTATGGACAAGCTTTTGGGTGCCCCAATTTAAAATTGCTTAAAAATCCCGTAAAAAAACTGTTTTAACCTTCATGACGCTTAACATCAGTAGATCTGCCCCCCCAAACCCCCAGCAATGAAGCAGATGTGCGTCTAAAAGCGTGTCAAAAAAAAATGGCTCGCAACATACAATAAAAATCCATCTACTTGATGCGCTGGGAAAATTATTAAAATATTAAAATAATTTTTTTAATTCGTTATTCTTTTTTTTTTGTTATCCCCCATTGAAACTGGTTTTTATTTTTCATATTTTGATCATGATTTTTTTTGGAAATATATAATCAGAATTGCTTATCGTAATTTTTAAATAGATTTTCGTGTGCGAAAAGTACTTGCGTTTACTTGACAAGATGAACAGACTTCTTAAAAAAACAAATGCCTACTTGATAAACAACGTTGGAAAACCTAGGGTCTGGAGCATACCCTTTCCAGTTATATTTTTAAAAAAATGTGACAAATCTCATAGTTAAAGGTGTTTAAAGTAGTAAACTAATAAAACAAAAATTGAAACAGCTTTTTTTTTTTAAACGGTTGTAGGTAAAAAGGTTAACACCAGACGTGCGTTTAAACATGACTACAACACTCGTTGTTGTAATCATGCGTATAATAGGGGAACATGGGGTAAGATGACGAATGGGTATGATGACTACCGCTGGTTTTTCCTTAAAATTTATTATTTTAAATTGTACATTTGGCAACGTTTAAGGCGTGGGATGTAGTAGTAAGCAAGGGCAGCCTTTTTGTACAGCATTTTTGTAGTTTGACGTACACGTGGTCGGATTGTTTTTTACAAGGGTCGCTAATTTTTTTCATTAAATTTATTTGGGTTTGCCTCTTAATGGTAGTATGATTTTTATTATTTTTACAAACAATATACTGGTATAAAGAGTAAACAACCTGTTTTTGGATGTTTCAATTTTTTTATTTTTAATTTAGAAATAATAAAATAAAGTTATTTTTGCATAAAGGGCAAGATGACGGGGATGACGATTAGTCATCTTACCCCATAAATATTATGTTTACCCTTCAGTATAAAAGACTATAAAAATGTTATTGTTTTTATTGCAGAATGCCAGAAATACAAACGAAAGATCAACCGTTGGAAAAGGGACGAAAATTCCCCCAATTGCGCTACAAGCTCTGAACAAGGCACTTACGTTGTAATGCGGCGGCTAGTGAGTATAAAATTCCTGAGAACGCTGAGGGATATCAAAATAACAACTCACAGGGGAACAACTTCCAACATGCAGGTCGATTTAAAATACTTTTCACCCCGCAGACTTAAATTTTTCAATATATCAAAGAATGTAATAGGCGTGGCCTTGGCCTGACTTCAATATAAGTGCGTAAATTAAGCTTTTCAATTTCCTGAAAGGAAATACAACACAGATTTAATCCAAAACCAAAATAGCCGGACCTGATTGATTTGAAGGGTTTAAAGCAGCCAACCATCTCAGCCTGAAAACCCAGAAGCCACATCTGTTGCTCATTTAGAGGGTTAAATCGAGTTGCAGTTAAATTTTTTTTTTGATTCTTAGAGATGTGATAAATTTAGTGCTGATCGAGCCGGGTATCCCAGTGCCAACAAAACTCAAAAAAAATTAACGCCTAAAGGACAACGTCGGTAGCCAAAATAGTATCCGCTGAAAGAGGCCGTACAAAACTTTATTTTTGTTGCATGAACCTAAGGGTTCCACCGTCCCCTTTTTTTGTATTTGCTCGTTGAATAAACTGAACCTGGTAAATGGATGCCCTCCTGGTTCGCAAAAGCGGCACAAGTTCCGGATGCATGACCGCTGAGAGTGTCCTGGAAATTTGACATTTTTTAAATACGCAAAGCCGTCCATTAATGATCCGGTGTTGTTTTGGTGGACAACCATAGCTCACATTTCCCTTCCGGGTATCAAGTTTTGCAGAGACAATGAAATAATACTGGTAGGATTTCCACCTCATACAACACATAGGTTACAACCCCTCGATGTTTCTTTTTCGGTCCCAAAACCTAATTAAATCAAGTGTGTGATGCGTTTCTGGTCGACAATCCTGGGGTAGTAATAAATATATAAAATAAAATAAAATATAATAAAATAATTTATTTACCAAACACTAAAATCTCTGTAAGCAATGCCTAAGGGGTTCAAACCTTTAATCCGATAATTTTTAATGAGAGCGATTTTGTCGCCCAATAACGACAGAACGGGATAATCCAAAGACGCTGATTAACTTCACCAAGAAAAAGGAATTCCTGAGGAATTCTATAAACCCCCAACCATTGACTCGCAATCCGATTCCCAATGATGGCGTTCCTTTATCTATCCTTTTTCAAAAAAAATCAGACTGAACCAGAAACCCCAATAAAACGAGCCTAATTTAATGAATGCTGGAATTCACTGCCGATAAACTAGGGTCAAGTAAGCGAAATTTATTTCAAACAACTTTAAAAGAAATTAGGCCAATACCAACATCGGAAAGGAGTCCAGAACTCGAAAAAAAATGTCTCTTCTGTTATTCAACGCCCGTAAAAAAGTTTTGGAAAAAAACAAAATGAACAAGCAAAAAAAAGTTAAAAAAAAAAATTAAGATTGGAAAAAAGGGGCTATTAGAAAAAAGAAAATAAGTTAAAAAAAAGTGGATAAAGGAAAAAACCTTTGGATCAGTCAACAGCCACACAATCTGACTACTATGGGGTGGCCCAAAGTGGTTTCATTTTAACGAATAAAAGAAATTCAAACTTTCCCGGGTCCCAAATACGTACCCAATTTAAAATTGGATCAAGTTCATCTTGTTTTGTGGTGGGCCCGGGGGTTTTTTTTGGGGGTTGGGAGTTCTATTGCGTTTTTCATATAAAATTTTTAAACGTTGTCATTTCCCCATTATGGGGGAAAAAGTAAAATTTTTTTTTTGTGTTTATTTTTTTTATAAAGTGGTTTATTTTTGTATTTTGCTATCTTAATAATGTAGTAGATATATTTGTAGTTTTATATTTTTTTTTCACCTCTTTAAATAAATATTTTCGTTATTAATTTAAGCTTTTTTTCCCTTTAAAATGTCTCTTTTTCCCCCTTAATAAAAGCCTTTAAATGTAAAAATATATAATAATAAAAAAAAACCTTTTTGGGTTACTTAAACGACCCAAAAAAAAATTAAAAATTGATGAAATTTTAAAAAAAAAAAATTTTTATCAAGTGGGATAAAAAATATGATCTTTTAAAAAATTTTTTTTTTTTGTTTTTTTTAAATTAAAAATAAAATATTTTTTTTCATTTAACAAAATGGAAAAAAACATTATTGTATTTTTGTTTTTAAATTTAAAATTTCCATAATTTTTATTAAGTTGTGAAAATTTTTTTTTAAAAAAATTTTTAAATTAATTTCTTTGTGTTGTCATGTTGTTATTTTTTTAAAGGTCGAGTAAAAAAAATTATAAATTATCTTCTGGCAAATTTTGAAAAAAAAACGTTCAAATTTTTATAAAAAGTGTGACTTTGATTAAATTTTAAATTTATTAAATAGGTTTTTTTTAATTTGGTTTTTGTGACCCCTAAAAACAAGTACGTTTAAACCCATTTTAAAAAAAAAAATAAAGGATCTTAAAAAAAATAATAAGAATTGTTAGGCATCATTTTTTTAGAACAGTAGAAAACTATTAATAACATGTTGTTTCTTGAGTTTTTTTTTTAAAAGGAAATGAATATTAGAGTAAAAATTTTTAAAAATTGTTAAAATTAATAAAAAAGGCCGATTAAAAAAAGGTGAAGATTAAGCCAAATTAAAAATTAAAGATGAAGAAAAAAAGTTTTGATTCTATTAAAAAATCCCAAAATTTTGGGATCAAAAAAAGGGTTGTGTACTGCAAGAAAACAATCACCCGATATTCCATTTTAAAAAAAGTGTCTTTAAAAAAATTTTTTTTTCTTGTTTTTTAAAACCCAAAATTTTGAACCCATTTAAACATCAAACAGAAGAAGAGGTCCAAAAATAAATAAGAAATAAAGATTTAAAAATTTTTTCCCCGAAAAAAATTTTTAAATAAAAAAAATTAAAATTTGGTTTTGCTTTTTAAATTATATTTTTTATTGGATTGGTTGATATATTTAGGAAGCAAAAAATAATTTCGGTTTTTAATTTAAAACTTAATTTAATATTGATGGTCTTCGTCTAGCGGGAACGTCAAACAAAATATTGGTTTTTATAAATTTCTACAAAATGCCTATTAATTGTAATGTTTTTGGTATACAAAGGGAATAAAAAAACATGGGAAACCTTAATGGAAGATCTTTTGGCCAAAAATAAGGCAAAAATATTATATAAACATATCTCCCAAATCGCTTCAGGGTGAAAAGGGTTTTGATTCAGAATAAAACTGGTAATTAAAACATTGATCGAAATACACCTTTTCTGATAAACTTTTGTTACTATATGCATCAGTTGCGTAGCTTGGGGAAAATTTTTACGTTTTTTACCAATATTTAATCCTAACTTTTTTGTTTTTAATAATATAGATAATTTAATACATGGTACTTATTTTCTGCTTTGTTCTACCCTAAAAAAGGTAGGTACTTTTTAATACCTGGACAAACTTGACGCATTTCGAGATTTCTAATTTTATGTGGTACAAAAACAGTAACATTTGTAAAAGACAATAGTAACTTTTACATAATACGGTTCAAGGTGTCCACACCCCTTTCTAGAACATGTGCTTTTAAGCTTCGTTTATTGATTTTTTTGTACAAATTCGAATTATTATTAATTTAACATAAAACACTTTTCGTGCAACGCAAGTTTAAAAATAAAATATTCCGGAATCCATTAGGTTTATCGAGAAATTTTAAGATTACTTTTTTATGTATAACAAAGACAAAAATTAGCACCAAGCAATAAATTATCAATATTATTAATACCAAAAAAATTATGACAAAATAATGGTAAAAAATGAATAATTTCCCGAAACTAGGTCATTAATCCAAAATAGTACCTACCAAATGTTTATCATCAAAAATGTAACCAATATTATAGTTAAAGGTGTTAAAGGTAGGCAACTTAAACGAAAATTAATCAAGCAGTAGTTTCTTATTTTTCGGTTGTAGAACGTTGGACATACCAGGTAAAAACATAACTACCACACTCGTGTCATTAGAACGATTCGGTCTAGGACCACGTCAATTTTATTGTTGTAATCATGCTTATAACCTCATTTGTAATGTAGATAACCATTAAATATTATATAGTGCACCGACGACAATTTCATAAGAAACAAAATCTTATCAACTGAAGGATAAAGTATATTATGAGTAACAACCAAATTTATAATGTTTTGGTTGTTTTCTACCAATTAAAAACAAAATATTTAAACACAATAAAATAAGTTTATATTTCAATAAGTGTTAATTTTATTAATTATCTAAATGTAGCACAATTTATAAATATTAATCCGGGTACGGGACGAAATTGTACCATTTTTATGTATGTATACAGGGTGGTCGATAATAAATGCTTCAAAAAGCAATCCTAGTTTAAACTCGTGAAAAACATGATGTTGAACTAAATATGCCTTAGTAAATTGTCACTCATAAATGAGATGCAGGGTGTTAGAGTTTAATTTTTAAATTGTTATTTCTCTATAGCTTAAGTTTTTTTTGAGATATCGACATAAAAACTAAGGATCGGGGGTCTCTGGGGATGAGGAATAGGATTTTATTCTACTTTTTGAAATAAAGTGTAGATGGCACTAGTTACACCCTGACAGACACAAAAATTTAGTCAAAGGCATATATGGTAATGTAGTTTATTTAAATATATATTTTAAATATACAGGATGCATCAAAAAATTAAAATTATTTTTTTATTTAAAAATTTAAAACAATTTCAAAATTTTATTTACAAATTTAAAGAAATTGTAACTTACTAGAACTACTTAAAAGTAACCAGAACTTACCATCTGGATACTGTAAGAATAATTTATAATTAATAATCCAGGTACTGTACGAATAATTTATAATTATTAATCCGGGTACCGGGCGAATAATTTATATTTATTAATCCGGGTACCAGATAAATAATAATATTTTAATAATTCTGTAATTATGTACAAATGTGTCTTATTATGTTTGGTTTAGATTTTCTTTGTAAGTTGACCTGTCCTACCTGGAGTTTTTTTTTTATTTTAATAATTTTATTTACAAATTTAAAGAAATTGTAACCAACCAGTACTAATTAAAACTATTGAAGATACACGAAACTTTATATGACATTAATTTTGTATTTTTACAAGACCTTTAATTTAAGTCATATCAAAAATGTATATATCTTCTCGATCATTGCCTATGGGCTGTTTGGGCCACAAAACAGGGGCGCCGTAACTTAAGGGCGCCACGAACGTAAAGATGAGGAATTTTTAAACCACGGTCGACAATCAAGTAAACAAACGTTTCTAAAGATCTCTGCAAACTGCATTTTTTAACATAGATTTAAAATAAATTATTTGTAAAACAAAATTAAAATAAAATATTAATTTTTAAAAAGAATTTCTTTAAATAAAAGAAAGCTTTAAAAGGCTGACTTTTTGACCGGACCTTGGCATTCCTAGGTATTTTGGCGCCCTGAATCCGAATTCAGGGTCAGTTTTTTGCCATCACGTAAGGAAAAGGAGATTTTAAGGTCATTTAGGGGTCAAAATAGTGATATTTTTAAAAGCGTCCCTGGTACAACTTCTCAAGCGATCCATTAACTTGACAGTTACCTGTGTAGCTCTGTGTCCCTCCCAGGACCAGCCCAGGGCCAACCCAGAGGGGCGAAAGGAGCCATGGGCGTTCTAACTGGCAAATTTCGATTTCCCTGCCAAGACGTTAAATTTTGACGATGCATTTGCTGTAAGTTAATGAGGGTCTACCCAGCACTAATAGTAAAGATATATATAGCTTTATTTTTTGTACAGTCAAATTTCCAAGAACTGTTTTTCCATGTACTTTCTAGCCCTGTAAAAATGTCCTACTTGGATTTATCCGCAAGCAAGAAGATATCCGTCTTTAAAATTCGAAGCCCTTGGGTCAGTCCTGGGCAGCACACGCAGCATTAACTCGATGTTCAGGCAAGTTTCTAGGGTCAATCGATGCAGTGCTGTGTCGACCGTCATTAACGCAAGTGCTCGTCAAAATTAAAGATTTTGCAAGGAAATCGAAATTGACTCCGGGCCCCGGAACCCTCTACCCTGGGCCAGCTCTGGGCAGCACACGTAGCTTAACCTCAATGTTTACGCAAAGTTCTAGAGTCACTCGTGTTAGTGCCGGGTCGACCGTCATTAACTCACAGCAAATGCATCGTCAAAATTCAAAGTCTTGGCAGGGAAATCCAAATTTGCCAGTTAAAACGCCCATGGCGCCTTTGGCCCCTTTGGGCCGGCCCTGGGCTGGTCCTGGGCGTGATTTAGAGTTTCTTTCTAATGTTCAAAGAATACTCAAGAGCTACACAGGTACCCGCCAAGTTAGTAGGTCGCTCGAGAAGATGTTCCAGAGACGCTTTTAAAAATATCACCATTTTGACCTCTAAATAATCTTAAAATCTCGTTTTCCTGACGTGATGGAGGAAAACTGTCCCCGAATTCGAATTCAGGGCGCCGAAATACCTTGGAATACCAAGGGACGGTCCAATAGTCAGGACTTTTTTTTGTAAACCTGTGAAATCAATGAATTTGCTCTAACTAAAGAGAGAAAGAAGTTTCATCAATGATGATATTATTATAATTATTCTAATTAGTATTAAAAATATTTTTTAATGTTTGCCACAATATTTTTATTATTATAAATTCTTGTTATTTTATTTTGGTTATGTATTATACTTTAGCGCAAATAATATTGAATTTATTGACATAGAAAAATATATATATATATATATATATATATATATATATATATATATATATATATATATATATATATATATATATATATATATATATATATATATATATATATATATATATATTTATTTCCCTTTTTTATTTCTTATCATAAAAAAATAATAGGGATTTCCATCAGTATTCTTGTTATTGTTAAGATCCGTGCATTTAATTAAAAAATGAAATGTAGGTTAACGGGAACTTCATTTTTACAAAATAATTTTATTTATAACTGCAATGAAATATTAAAAAATCATAACTAAGAATTTTAATGCCTAGGCCCTGGGGCGCTAATTGGTTTATAGCCCAGGGCGCCAAAATTAATAAGACGGCCCTAACGAAACTGCATTTTAATAATGATAATGAAAACAATAAACGATATATTTTAATCGACTAATTTGAATTAGAAGTAAACATTAAACAAAACCTACCTTAAATATTATTTGCTTTTGAAATGCGACAAATATCGTAGGGAAACAGGTTCAGCTAACTAAAACCACAATACCGGAAAAAAACTAAAATGTTACTAAATAATAATTATCAGGAATGTTTTAATATTATATACTACAAAAAGCAGTAAAAATATTAACAATGAAGAATAAACCCATTGTACTGGGAATTCCAACGACATATGTAAGCAGAATATACTTGGTCAGTGTCAGACGTCTACGAGTTTAAATATATAGAAGGCATTTTTGTAATATAGTGCGTCTAAAATTGAGGCCTTTAAAAATTATAATTCTATAAAGAATGCATTTGACAAGAAATTAAAGTGATTTTGCAAAAATTTTTACTGATTCCATGTCTTGTCAAATCTGGTCTAGAATGGAAAACTCAGCCATTCGTTAGAATCAAAAGACGGAGTAGAAATATTATCAATGCACGTCCAGGTCTTACCAAATACAGTGAAAAGGCAAGTACACACCTAGAGTTTTTTAACTTGTTGCAAGGAAATGAAAGACTTGATTTGTCGCTTTAGTAACGATGAAACCGCAAGATATTGTAATGAATGGAATAAAACATTCCAAACAAACCAAAGAAATGTTGACTCTTCTTGAAGCAGATGAACTAAGTAGACTTTTTATAGCGATTCTTCTCAAAGCTGGAGCACTGAAGTACAGAAAGCAATCTACTAGAGAAATGTGGACCACTGACACTTCAATTCGTCGATCATTTTTTACAGCTGCCATGTGCAGAAATAGGTTTGAGCAAATATCTTGCTTTCTCCGTTTTGACGACATGCCTCCCGAGAAGAGAGAAGAAAACTGAACAAAATGGCGGTCATTAGTTATATTTGGAACATCTTTATGGAAAATTGCAAAAAGGCTTTTGAACCTTATGAAAACATTACAGTTGACGAACAGTTGGTGTGTTTTAGGGGTAAGTGTTCCTTTAGACAATACATAAAATCTAAACCAGGTCGGTACGGCATAAAAATTTGAGCAGCTGCTGATTTAAAAACGACGTATCTGTGTAATCTACAAGTGTACACTGGAAAGCTTGAGGCTGGGAAAGCTAAAAAGAATCAGGAGTACCGTGTAGTCTCGGATTTGACAGAACCATACCAAGGCAGCTGCCGCCGTATTACGACAGATAATTTTTAACCAGCGTTCCACTTGGAAATTACTTGTTGGCAAAACAATTGACTCTTTTGGAAACACTTAGGAAAAACAAGCCAGACACACCTCCATAGCTTAGTAAAACTCCAAGAGCTACGGAATCATCAATCTTTGCCTTTACTGACGATCTTAAAATTGTTTTATACGTTCCTAAGAAAAACAAAATGATTCACCTTGTTTCAAGTCAACATGATGATGAAAAAGTTTGTCCCGAAAGTCACAATAAAGCATACATAATTTTAGATTACAATAAAACAAAAGGTGCGGTCGATAATGCAGATAAACTAATACGAGAAGACTTTTTATGAATATGGTCGATATTGGAGGTCAAAATTCATTTATACTAAATATCGAAAAATATCCTGACTGGCAGAAGAAAAACTGCTCGCGCCGTCGCTTATTTCTTTTACAATAAGGCGATAAACTTGCTGAAAGTAATATGAATAAACGAGCCAAGAACAAATATCTCCAGACATATGTAAAAAAAGCCTTAAAATATTGTGGCATCGTACCCGAACATCCACAAAACATTGATGAACTTCCTCCAGTTCGCACGCAAAAAACGCGCTAGATGTTACCAGTGTCCACGTAAAATTGAAAAAAAGTCAACACGAAATGTGACACTTGTGGAAGTTTGAAGTGAAATTCACAAAAAAAAAGAGCAAAAGCTTGTGTGTGTAACGTGTTACTAAGAATAAAAGTATTTTCCTCACTGGTGGGCTATTCAAGTATAATACCTACATATAATATTAGTTTTGTTTTGCTTTTGCCCATGTTTTCGGAAGGTTTTGTTAGTTTTTTATATAATATTTAATACATATTTGTATGTTATAATATTATGTAAGGTTGTCCTTGATATTGTGTTTAATTTGCTATGTTTATGTTTTTTCAGAGGTTTGTAACTTTTTTATACATTTAATAAAATTTGAATATTATAACTTTTAACCCTAAGCTTGTGTTTGATATATTAATAATATTCACCTATTTATTTTACGGGGTTCCTCAGGGGACCCCGATTTGATGTAGGTTGATTACAGTAGGCTGGGCGCTCAAGGGTTAAACAATCGGAATATATCGACACGAATCTGCAATTAAATTTTAAAATTTTTTTAAACTGGCGAGAGTCAGAAGGCTTCTTCTTCTTCCTAGCCGTCTTGATTCACTACCGCGGGCAGCGCAGCCTCTTGGGCGTTTTGTGCCTAATCTCCCATTATCTTTTTACCAATCCTCATTAGTCTTGTTTCTTCTACAAGTTTGTATAACCCGAGACTGGTGGGTTGATATATTCCTGTGGGCTCAATTCCGGTTGCTGGCTGTTTTTTGTGATTCAATGCTTCATATTCGCACACATTCACATTCCCCCTGGTCGCACATTCTGCAACTTGAGTCTCCATTGTATGAGCCTATCTTGTGTTTCCTACTTTGTCTGAGTAGTACTTCTTCGTTCTTTTGGATGGGCCCCTTATGAAGCTTTTTTCATGTCTAATTCTACTAAAGGTTTTCCCGGTACTCCTCTTGTGCGCCAAACTGCGTAGACACCAGTTGGTTTCTGTTGCAGTCGGAAGTAGCTCATTCTTGCCTCCCATCACTATGATGTTAAGTGGTGGGGTCTGAACCTCCATGCCTGCTGTTGGTGTTGTTTTACTTGGTCCTGTTAAGCAAGCAAGTCTTGTACCTTGGCCAGTTCTGTAACAGCAGTTCTTTGTCGCATTTTTGTCCACCATACCTGATGCATATGCATTATAGTTAAACCCCAAAAAACCATTTTGGGCTTAAGGCCCCTTTTTTTTTCCCTGACCGTCTGATTAATTAAGAGTCATCTCCGTTTTCTTTCTGATTTACCTTGTGGAACAGGGGTCCCCCCTCTAGCGATGTATTAAGTCTCATTAAATTTAATGGTAATTTTTTTTTTTAAATCAACCTAAAACCTCCATATCTAATAGTCTCGTTGATGTACATGTAGAACTTAAAACTAAATATTTATGAGTTCACAGATTTGTTTAGTTAATTTCTCTCCCTCTTTTTTATTTTATGTGTGCTTATTTGCAGTTTAACTTTAAGCAAAGACACGTATTGTTTGTATTATTGTTTATATATTTAAAATATTAGTAAACATCTACACTGTGAGTCCATCAAATATATTCCTTCATTAAATAACATCTCTGATTAAAATAATGTTTAATCAAAGAAATATTACAGATGTATATTTTTTTGGGAAAAATTTAAAATTAATCAGTAACTTAGAATATCATAATGGGTAGATCAAAAAAAGAAGTTACTTCAGACAAGTCGCAAAAATAAGCCTTATGATACTTGCATTCAAAAAAAACTTCCAACGTCAACCAAGACGCCCATTGACATTTTTAAGATTTATTTCGGCTTTCTTTTTTTACCACATTCCAAATAGCATTTAGGGAAAGTTATCGGTATAATTACAATAGTGTACTCCACAGAACTATATTAAAGTATAAAGTCACCATTTTGTCAAGAAGATTATTTTGTGAAAGGTTGCACGTACGTCGTACAGTCTTGCCGATGTGACAAATAATTATTTATCTTGGGTATAATTGTTACGAGGGATGTTTTACGTACTTTAAGGTCGAAAATGATTAGCATAAATCTAAACTTGACGGTTGTCTATTCAAAGGATTTATTAAAAGTGTTATGAAAGGGAAAAACCATGATAGGAAAAAAAATGAGTGATTTCCCAACAGAAATTGAAAATACCATTTTAGGAAACTGGAAATTATTTAAGCCTATTATATTTTTATCCTGGTTACAATATACAATAACCATAATTTTAAGACCCAGTTTTCAGAAATTATTGCTTCAAATGGATGGCCGTAAACATTCCCGATTTTAACCTGTAATTCACCCGATATGGGAAAACTTGAAGTAACCATAGAGCCGGGAATGAAGGCAACGAAAAAGGTGATGTGCTAGCGAGACAGCGATCATCCACACCATTTTTGGGCCGAATTCCTTTGGTTTTTTAGTAGAATCAGACATGGAAAAACTTCATAAGAAGGCCCCCCAAAGAACAAAAAAGAACCTCAGACAAAGTAAGAAAAAACTTCGCATAACAGTAGGGTTGCTAACGGGGGATGATAACTTAGGAGGACACCTACACAAGATAGGCTCATACAAGGGGGGCCCAAGTTGCAGAATGTGCGACGAGAAAAAAACAGCCTACCACATCCTGTGGTGGAAATTGGGAAGGAACCGGAAATGAGCCCAAGGAATATATAAACAACCAGTCTGGGGGGTTTACAGACTTGTAAAAGGGGGGTATTATTGATATTATATAAAAGATAATGGGAGATTAGGACAAAAAACCTGAGGCTGCGCTGCCTCCGGTAGTGCATCAAGACGGTCCCGGGAAGAAAAAGAAAAAAGAACCATAGAGCCGTTTTACACCTACGAGAATTCTGAAAAGTGTATGGCGAACATCAAAATACAAAATTTTGATAAAAGTTTAGGTAATAGTACATTAATTGGTGCTTCAGACCCAAAAAATTTTAGAATAACTGCTATACTTTATGTTTTTTGATACTCATGCGTACAAACATAAATCTTATAAAAGTTGTAAATGGATTAATTACATAACTTAGAAAAGTGGAAAATTCATAAATAAAAAAATTTTTTGGGTCTTTAAAATATGTCAAATGAGGTGGATAAAATATAGTTTTTACTTTTAATTGTTGCAAAGTTGGTGTTTTTTTTTTTTAAAAAATTTAAAAAATAAAGAGATTACAAAGGACAAAAAGTGTCAATAAAAAAAAAAAAAAAATAAAATTTATATGTAACGAGGAAAACGGGAAAATAGGGTCGATTTCTGGGTTATCATTTATTTGCTGTTAATCTTAAATGTTTTAAGACATTTTTTTTTTTTATTATAAAAATCTGTATGATTTTAATTACTGGTGATAAAGAATACAAAATTTTAAATGTTTAAAATTTCCCCAACAAATTTTCGAATGAAAAAGCTATTTGATTTTATTAAGTTAATTTTCTTGCACTGAAAGGACATTACCGACCTCGAAATTTTTTTGTCGATTCTCGGGCATTTAAAATTTTCTTGGTTAAAATATAAAAGATGTTCAGTATTTTAATGATCATTTAAAAATTTTAGTTATGGTGATATTCAACGGAAAGTACGTAAAAACGTTTTTTTCAGAAAATTGATTATAAATTCAAAGCTAAATGAAATATTAAAAAATGTCAAACGAGGTTTTTTTAACAGTTTGTTTAAAAAAAAACCAAGTTGACATAATTTTTGTAACATCGATGAAATTTTTTTTCGTTTTATTTAGTAAGTTATTCTTTTTTCAGAAAGGGCCTAGCACGTCCCATGCACTCCTGCTTCTCTTTTTTTAATAATGCGATCTTTGAAATCTTTTTTACCTCCCTAGGCCCGGGAAAAGTACAAGACCGCAGGGGTTATTTTCACAGTATTGTACGAACCTTTGAGTTTTTTTTTTTTTGCAGTTTAGTTGGTTTCTGTCTCGTTTACAGTAAAGTCAAGTGTTTAAGTCGATTTTGAAAAAAAATGGCAAGTTCGGTCTCGATAAACCCCGATAATTTTGTTATATATGTGGACGATTTATTGTAAAGTCCCAAGCTAGATCTATATCTAAGGAAGTAAAAAAAAGCCTATTTTTTATATTTTAAGTCCCAAATTTGGGAGATAAAAAAAAAAGTTGGTCTCCTCATGTTTATGGGGTAGTTGTCACGTAAATTTAGTGCAGGAATGAATCGCAAAGAGCCTTCTGACCATGTAAGTGATTGCTTTTGGCATTACTAAAACAGAAGGGAAATTTTTAAAAAAGCATAGAGATAAAATAGAGTATCCCAAAAAAACCTTCCGCTAAGGCCAGTTCCTCATTGCCAGGAACTACCGGTAGCGATAGCCCTTTTAAAAAAGGACACGTGTTTCCCAGTGATTCTAATTCACAATTCCTAAGTCATAGTCATAGTCATAGTCATATACTTTATTTGTTCCATTATACAATAATTTGCCACTTGGCATATAGAACTTTCAATTTTCGAAAATCTAAAAAATAATATCACAATTTAGATAAATTTACTAAATTCACTAATATAAAACAAACAAAAAGGGTATACACAAAAAACATAAATAGTCATAACATTTGACTTACATTAAAGCTCATTTTCCAACTACCAGTGAACCTCAGTAATAACTCAAAATGAATTAAATGACTTGGTACGTAACCTAGGATTGTCAAAACAAAAAACGGAACTTCTTGGTTTCAGACTTCAAAGTAACTTGTTAGATAAAAAAACAAGTGTTTCATTTAACCGAAAAGGAATGTAACATAATCATTTTTTTTAAAACGAGTGGCATTTACTCATATATTCGTCAAAATACAGCCTAAAGCAGTTTGCTTCATTATGGAAACAAAAAAACCCTATATTCCTTTATCCCATTCAGTGACAAGAAAGAAACAAAGGCAACAGCAACCATATTAAATCGTTTAAATAGAACAGTATCGTGGGGTATCTGTGGAATTAAAAGTCATTGGTATCTTGCTAGGACTTCGGGGGTTTTAAAAATATTTCTGTTTTTTTTGTATGTGGGACAGTAAGGTAACAAAGAACACTACAGTAAAAAAGGGTTGGCCTTATAAAACTTGTTTTAAACCCGGTACTTCAAACATTAATTGCCCCCCTTGTTAACCCAAAAAAAGGGGCTTATCGCCTCTTCTATTAAGCTTGGACTAATGAAAAAATGTGTCAAAC
>JAHBCN010012703.1:0-26311 GCA_019359885.1 Listronotus oregonensis
CAACAGCATCAAGAAATAAAACTGCATTTGAAAATAAAAACAGTTTGGTTAAATTGAGTTGGAGTTTTCTTCGTCAATGAATGAAGCTCAACCAGCCGAAATGCAGGATTAACTATCTCAATCCTACAATTCTGTTAAAATGGTTTACCTCTCTCTCTCTCTGTTAAGTGCCTCAATCCAACTTCAATTCGAGCCGAAATAAACGCTCTTATTATGAATTTTAAACTCTTAACTGCTTAAATTGTTAAAATAATAACAGTCTAATAATAATAGTAACATTTTTCATAGAGTTTTATTTTTTAAGGAAATAGGTACTTACACAGCGCTTATGTAATGCAATAAATGAACCCAAGGAGAGGGAGGGGGCTTTAAAAAATGTTTAAATGAACGTGTTATCTTAGTTTTAACATTTTCTTACGATTAAACATGTTTGTGATTCATATCAGCACTACTACTATTTATGGCCGGCTTTTCCCCGATTTTCGCCTGTGTGAGGCGCTACAAAATAAAAACTACAACATAGGTATATTTATTTTATCAAAGCAAATTCTATACTTTTAGTAACAAATAGCATACGTTCACCAAATAAATCAGTGTAATTAATTGCAGAGGTACAGATTATATAATAACAAATTATTAAATCTGTACTAAAATATCCTTTTACATATAAAATCAAAGTCGTGTACGAACATTTTCTATTACTAAAAATTTTCAAAATAAGTTAAGGTTAGGATTAATTTCTTTATGTTTGCATAGTTTTCAATAACCATTTAAAATTAGTCAATATATTATTTTTACCTATAAATAGAAATTAAGGTTTTAGGTAATTTTTAATTTATATTGTTCTGTATGCTAGAAGCGTAAAAGTATTTTTGTTTAATTTTAATTGTTTTTGTGTACACAAATTTAGTTTTTAATTATTTTTATATGAGCATCTGAGATGTTTTTTACAAATTACTAAATTTAATTTAACTTATTATTTTTACTGTATAATTATTTGTATTTTAAATATATATTTATTGTGCACTGCACACTGCACATAGTTTGTGACGTTGCTATTTTATTTTAATCTCGTGAACAGAGATAGCTATATAAGGTTATACATATACGATAAAATGAAACAACTCTATCGCATTCAAGGAGACACCTCGGCAGCTGTCGCAATTCCGGCTTTACCCTACGTATCATTGGATATTATCTCATCTCAACGTAATTGAACGACCGAGCATACAGATTATCAAATAGCGAAAAGATACATATCTCTGTCGCTATCTTGTTTACATAGTGTCAGCCCAGTTACCTATTTTCCTCAGGTCCCATAGAAGGACAGCATATTAAAGCCTCTTTTAAAAAATATAACACACCATACATGATATTGGTGTTCTATGTGATTTATTTTAACTTTATTACTTTAAACCACAGTTGGCTATGAAACAAAAGCTAATACCCTAGAAACGAAACTATGTTGACATTGTAGCTGGAAAGACATTACGCAATAGGCCTTTTCATCACAATTTTTTTTGTGCGCATGCGTCAGTATCAGCCATTTTTTTCTGTTTTTTTTTAAACAAGCATGTTAAAGGGCCTGTAAACACATAATTAAAATAAAAAAATACTAAAGAAAGTATAGTTATTGAAGAAAAAAAAATACGAAAATAAAGAAAAAAAATGCCTTAGTTAGCAAAATTTAAATTTTTTTAATCGATTATTATTATTATTTTTAATTTTGAAAAAGGGAAAAGAACGAATTTTGTTATGGGGTATGTAAAGTGATACACGCTATAAATCATTTAAATACAATACATATTATTTTATATAACAATTGTATATATGTGGGAGGCCCAAAATTTAAAATAAAATTATAGATACTTTTGTATAGTAAAGAAGTAATGATGCCTAATCTCTCAATCAGCTCACTTCTTTTTCCTTTTTGAGGACGTCCATGACATTTGAGCCACCTATTTAATTGCGTACAATTATGGGCTTCAACTGAATTATAAATCAGTGAAGCACCATCAACGATTTTCTCTAGTAAATGATTTAATTGGGGAGATAATACTGCATTCCCAGCCATTGTCGATCAAAACAGTACGAAACTTTGTTATTGAAGAAAAGAAATACGAAAATAAAGAAAAAAGTGCCTTAATTAGCAAATAGGTTTTTTTAATCGATTATTATAATGATATCAGTACGAAAAGGAACGAAGAACTGGTGTTGTTATGGAGTATGTAAGAGTGATACACGCTATAAATCATTTAAATACAATACAATTTAATCAATGTAACAATTGTTTATATGTGGTAGGCCTAATTAGAATAAAATTATAGATACTTTTTGTATAGTAAAGAAGTAATGATGCCTAAACTCTCAATCAGCTCACTTCTTTTTCCTTTTTAAAGACGTCCATGACATTTGAGCCACCTATTTAATTGCGTACAATTATGGGTTCAACTGAATTATAAATCAGTGAAGCACCATCAACGATTTTCTCTAGTAAATGATTTAATTGGGGGATAATACTGCATTCCCAGCCATTGTCGATCAAAACAGTACGAAACTTTGTTATTGAAGAAAAGAAATACGAAAATAAAGAAAAAAGTGCCTTAATTAGCAAATAGGTTTTTTAATCGATTATTATAATGATATCAGTACGAAAAGGAACGAAGAACTGGTGTTGTTATGGAGTATGTAAGTGATACACGCTATAAATCATTTACATACATACAATTTAATCAATGTAACAATTGTTTATATGTGGTAGGCCTAATTAGAATAAAATTATAGATACTTTTTGTATAGTAAAGAAGTAATGATGCCTAACCTCTCAATCAGCTCACTTCTTTTTCCTTTTTAAAGACGTCCATGACATTTAAGCTACCATTTTTAATTGCGTACGATTATGGGCTTCAACTGAATTATAAATCAGTGAAGCACCATCAACGATTTTTTCCAGTAAATGATTTAATTTGGGAGATAATACTGCATTTCCAGCCATTGTCGATCAAAACAGTACGAAACTTTTGAATTGCCGCCATTTCAACATGGCGACTGCGCTTGCGCTTGTCACATGATGAAAAGGCCTATGTATTTTAACATACAAATAGTAGAAGAAATAGGTTGCACAAGAAAGTAAATTAAAAGACTATAGAAACTCTGAAACAAAATAAGAGATCCAGATTAAGGGAAAAAACAACGGGAATTATCGCAAATGTTCGAAAGCCCCTTTATTGTTGTCAATGCACCTTTGACATCTTTTTCGAACAGATTTTAAGGCATTCATTATGTGTAATGGTTTTATTTCTGCAAGCCCTCGTGAATTCTTTGTTTAAGTTGTTTGTGAAAGTTTTAAAAATGAGACAGCCTGTACTTCAAATCTGTTTTTTTTAACTATTCTTTTGTTTATTAACCAGAAATATTCATAATTTTAAACATGCTCTTGAGTAAAGGTTCGCTTGTAACCAACTAAAGAAAAACAAAAATAACAAAAATAGGATTATCAATATTTGCTAAACATTCCTGATTATGGTACTTAATTTTTAAGTGGAGTTTTTCGGTAAATAAAATACTCGAAATGTAAACACTATATAAATAAATTTAAGGACATAGAATAAAGTTCAGTTAACAATTAATCAGTATAGGAGGTAAGTTAGTTCTGCAGATTCTATTGTTATTCTTTAATCTTTTAACTGCATTCACCTGTTACGTTATAAAAAAATTCAATATAAATAGCTTAAGTTAAAAATTGTGGACTTGTAATCCACCATTTTGTAATTTGTATATCTATCCATCATACCGGGTGTTTCAAATTCGACTCTCACCATTGGGATCTCGGAAACTATAGGAGATACGAAGATGGTTAAATTGGGGCAAAGTTGGGCATTTATGTGACCAACAATATACCGTTTAGAAAGTTTGAAAATTCCGAGTAATTCCGGAGATATCCGGAAAAAAACGAAATTTTGGAAAATCGTTTTATTTTTTTCCTGGGTTTCTTTTTCAACGAATTCCAAAATAAATAATACATTTGCATTGTCACCTTTTTCCTCTATCGAATGGTGTTCATAGTTTTGCAACTCGACGTTTCGTTTTTCCGTAACCATCATCAACTTTTTTTCTTATGGACGCCATATGGGAATTCCACAAATTTGAATGACCTTTTATCACATTTTCAACGATGTATCATAAGTTACCCTTGTTGCCCGGAAAATCCGAAAATTAACTAGAATATTTTTATAACGTAGTTGGCTTTGATTTCTCAAATCGGTGACGTGTAATGACATTCTGTGTTTACTGGATTGTGGTGTCGTTAAAAATGGAATTCACAATGAAGAAAAACGAGATATGGTAAAACTTTAATACAAGAATGATAGGAACAGTGTGAAAACCATCGAAGTGTATCTTAACTCGTATCCCGAGAGACGACAACCTCATCGAACTTTATTCAAATTATTGGATAGAAACTTTGCTGAGTATGGTTCTAGAACTAAAAATTATAACAAATGTTCAAAATGCTGCCCGTCATTTTCTAAACAAATCGCCACTCTTCTCTGTATGTTATTAACTGCGCGATTTATTTGTCTCTTAATCTTCCAAACTCCCTAACGATGTTGAGTTGAAGTTCCTTGATATTTTGGTATTCGCCTTGCCCATAAATTCGGTTTCAAGCATCCCCACAAAAATGTATCGAGAACATTGAGATCTGGAGACCAAGCTGGCCATCTTACCGGCCCATTATTCCCAATCCACCTGTCACCAAACCTTTCCGGAAAGATAATCGATACTTGTCTTGTGTTGTGAGGTGGAGCACCATCGTGTTGGAACCAAATACTGTTGGTTGCTAATGGTAAATCATCCAAATAGTCTTCAAAGTTGACGTCAAAAACTGATAATACATTTCAACGTTCAAATTTCCGTTAAAAAATGAGGTCCCAAAATTCTTCGGGATACGAGTTAAGATACACTTCCGATGTTTTCACACTGTTCCTATAATTCTTGTAATAAAGTTTTACCATATCTCGTTTTCTTCATTGGTGAATTCCATTTTAACGACACCACAACTGACGGTAAACACAGAATGTCATTTACACGTCACCGATTTGAAAATCAAAGCCAACTACGTTATAAAAAATATTCTAGTTAATTTTCGGATTTTCCAGGCAACAAGGGTAACTATGATACATCTTGAAAATGTGATAAAAAGGGCCATTCAAATTTGTGGAATTCCCATATGGCGTCCATAAGAAAAAAAAGTTGATGATGGTTACGCAAAAACGAAACGTCGAGTTGCAAAACTATAAACACCATTCGATAGAGCGGAAAAAGTGACAATGCAAATGTATTATTTATTTTGGAATTCGTTGAAAAAGAAACCCAGGAAAAAAATAAAACGATTTTCCAAAATTTCGTTTTTTTCCGGATATCTCCGGAATTACTCGGAATTTTCAAACTTTCTAAACGGTATATTGTTGGTCACATAAATGCCCAACTTTGCCCCAATTTAATCATCTTCCTATCTCCTATAGTTTCCGAGATCCCAATGGTGAGAGTCGAATTTGAAACACCCGGTATAAGTACATAATTAAAGGTAAGTAAGTGGTGTGTGCTGGGTGTAGGACTAAGATTTTCTGGCATACTTTGCTTCGCTAAACACGAATATAAACTCAAATTTGGGGGTAAAACAGCAAAAGATCTACGAGTATATAAACTACAAAGGATACAAAAAAATTCACAGAACAAAAAAGAGAGCTTTTCAAATTATCTATACAAAAAGTTATATAAACATTTTTAATAAGATAAATAATAAAGAAGATATAAACGAAAATGTAATTTTGACAAAAAATTTCAGTTCAATGTAGGATTTTTTTTTATTAATGTGATTTTTGTTCTTTTTTTATATAATAAATCATTTATTTTATTCATTTAATTCCAAAATTACACAAAATTTGCAGAAAAAGTCCAAAAATAAAAAAAATATATTTTCTAAAAGTATACTTTAAAAAAATCCTGAAAATTCGGTTTTTTGATTATAACTCGAAAAATATTGAATTTGGACAAAAAGGTTATATATCTTAAATTAAAGGCCTTGTAAAAATACATAGTCTATGTCATACATATAAAGATTCGTGTATCTTTTAAAGTTTTTAAGATATTGAAGTTTTAAATTAATAAAAAAGTGTTAATACCTGAAATTACGCCTTTTCTCAATTTTTTGGTGTTTGACCCCTAATTTTCACTTCAGATTCGTGTTCAGCGAAAAAATATTAGTCCGATACCCAGCACACACAACTTTTTTTTGGGCCTGTGTTATTTTCGTATGAGTTTTAGGTTATATTAAACAAAAGCATAATTTTCTAAAAACTTTTCGTGTTTTATTAAAATTTGCCCAAATTCATTTTTTTAAATGGGAACATCGCTTTCAAACTATAGGGACTTATCAGATGCCGATTTCGGATATAATAACATCTGCCCATCACTTTTGGTTGAACCAAGGAAGTTTAAAGGTGTATGGAAGCCCAATACTGTAGAACAAAATTGTCCAGGCGTGCAGGGCAGTGGGAATAGGGGGATTGGTCCCGCGGAGTTTGCGCAATGAATAGTAGGTCAGAGCCGGACTTCCATAATTCTTTGTTACTATCTATAAAGTTGACATCATCAAATGTCAAATTTAAAAATACACTTTTTTTTATTTTTTGCACAAAATTGTTGGTTATTAAACGATACTACTATAGAATATTTAAAATTATTGTGTAATGTAACTGACATAATATGAAAAAAATAGATGGCGCCACTTTACAGCCTTCTATTTAAATGGTCGATATTTTTGGGAGTTTTGTATTTTACCAAAAATCTTTGTAAATAAATGAAAACACGATTTTTTAAAATAAATTTTAAACATTGTATGATAGCTTCATGTTACTTATCACCAATTTTGTGATAAAAGAAGGGCAAGATAGTGTAAATGAGTTTAATCTAATCCTAAGATTCCGGTTGTACATTAAAAAGTGAAAATTTTTATAACTGCTTTTTAGGCATATACTTTTCACCTATAACAAACATTCATGAGACAGAATAACAGTGGTTAAAAATTTTTAGTAACCTTTGGTACCTAGGTATCCATTGTAAATATTATGTGTCTACAGTATGTCGAGCTTAAAAAGTTGATATTGTAAGTTTAAGAAACTAAAAATCTATTTTTAAACAAATACAAAAAAAGCAAAAAGGAACTTTAACATAAAATTGTAATTTCTTTCATTCAATTAGAGGGACCTGTATTTACTAAAATTTGCCTGGTCTGCCCAGTAATTAATAATTTTGATCCTTTAAAAGAATATGCTAAATTATTAAATGAAATAAAAGTACCTAAATGTAAACCTTATTTTTTTTTAATAAAAAATTGATGCTATTAGCCGTTACTATGTGGTAATTAATCATCATGAAGAACACTGATAAATAAAACTACTATGTTTTTTTACCACTAAAATATATTCACAATTACTGTTACAGCATAACTTTTTAATAATTCACAGAAATACACAAACATTGTGGAAATCATCTAAAAGATAGTTAAGATTGCCTTACTTTTCTCACTTCTATTTCGTATGAAATTTTTATTTTCTATTATTCATAATTGATATATTATTATTTATTTGGTTACCTAACATTACGTCTCATAAGAAGCACCTAATTTAAAAATAAGAAATACTTACCTAAAGTAAAAAATGCCGGGTATGTTACCCTTGGTTTGCAAGACAAAATCATACAACTTTTAGTCATTTTGTTACGATATTATAATTAACAAACAATAAACACAAAATTATAGTCACAATTTAATAAACACTAATCACTAAAATAAGAAGGTTTTTATCAATCCAAAAAACTTCTGCAACCACAATATATAATCACACAAATAAAAACAAACCACAACGAAAATAAACGGTACTCCGGCTCTCATAAAAGTATAAAGTGTTGCCTAACTACACACTGATTTATCAGTGTATAAGTAGGCACTACATTAAATTATTTCGTGGCATTTTGTTATTGCGCAGAATCGGCGGGGCCAACTCTGACAGTTATTTTCATACTGGGCTGGACATTTTTTGATCGAATGGGCCATAGCATTGGGCTTCCATACACCTTTAAACTTCCTTGAAGTGGTCTGAATTTTAATATTTTAAATCGAGCACCCGGTTTATTTTTGATGATTTAAATTTTACCAGCCATCACTGATATAATATTCAACCTGTATAATATCCTATACCTATCTTTGTTGGTTATCGAGAAAATGACGATTGAAAATGTCCAAACGACCACACATTATACAGGGTGTCCAAAAAACGTGGAAAATCTGCCGGAAAAGAAGGAAACACGTAAAAATAATACAAGTTAGGCTTCCTCTTAGGATATATTTGCTGCCAAAGAGCTCCAATGGAATCAAGTTCAAAGAAAGTCTTGTGAATTACTTACAGCTGCAGGGACAGACTAGCTGTGACACTCATGACCTCTTTTTTTACGCCCTGCATTGATAAGAACTTTGGACAACGTTTTTTACAAACCTATAACTATTGACTAAAAATTAAGTAAGTACTCTTGATTCATATCGCTAATCCTGACCGTTTTCGATAAAACGTTACTTTATTTACACTGTTAAGGGCCCCACAGACTATCGTTCTTTTTAACCTTTTTAATCGCCGATTAAGGCTGCTTAGTCGGACGATTAAAACTTTTATTTCCCTACACTTAATTAAATTTTAAGTCATCCAACGAAAAACGTACTTAATGAATCCTGTTTATTTGTTATAAGAATAACAAGGAAGTTTAAAGGTGTATGGAAGCCCAATGCTATGGCCCATTCGATCAAAAAATGTCCAGCCCAGTATGAAAATAACTGTCAGAGTTGGCCCCGCCGATTCTGCGCAATAACAACATTCCACGAAATAATTTAATGTGTTGCCTACTTACACACAGATAAATCAGTGTGTAGTTAGGCAACACATTATACTTTTATGAGAGCCGAAGTACCGTTTTTTGTGATTATATTTTGTGGTTGCAGAGTTTTTTGAAATGTTAAAAACCTTCTTATTTAAGTGATTAGTGTTTATTAAATTGTAACTATAATTTTGTGTTTATTGTTTGTTACTTATAATATCGTAACAAAATGACTAGAGGTTGTATGGTTTTTTCTTGCAAATCCAAGGGTAACATACCGGCATTTTTTACTTTAGGTAAGTATTTCTTATATTTAAATTAGGTTCTTCTTATGAGACGTTAGGTAACCGAATAAATAATAATATATCAATTATGAATAATAGAAAATGAAATTTCATAGGAAATAGCAGTGAGAAAAGTAAGGCAATCTTAACTATCTTTTAGATGATTTCCACAATGTTTGTTTATTTCTGTGGATTATTTAAAAAAATAAGGTTTACATTTAGGTACTTTTATTTCATTTAATAATTTAGTACATTCTTTTAAAGGATCAAAATTATTAATCACTAGGCAGACCAGGCAAATTTTAATATATACAGGTCCCTCTAATTGAATGAAAGAAAGTACAATGTTATGTTAAAGTTCCTTTTTGTTTTTTCTGTATTTGTTTTGGTTTCTTAATCCTACATTATCAACTTTTTAAGCTCGACATACTGTAGACACATAATATTTAACGAATACTGTTACAATGGATACTCAGGTACCAAAGGTTACTAAACATTTTTAACCACTGTTATTCTGTCTCATAAATGTTTGTTATTAGTGAAAAGTATATGCCTAATAAGCAGTTATAAAAATTTTCACTTTTTAATGTACAACCAGAATCTTAGGATTAGATTAAACTCATTTACACTATCTTGCCCTTCTTTTATCACAAAATTGGTGATAAGTACATGAAACTATCACACAATGTTTGAAATTTATTTTTAAAAATCGTGTTTTTATTTATTTACAAAGTAAAAAATACAAAACTCCCAAAAATATCGACCATTTAAATAGAAGGCTGTAAAGTGGCGCCGTCTATTCTTTCCATATTATATCAGATGATATAAAATCCAATATTACACAATAATTTTAAATATCGTTTAATAACCAACAATTTTGTGCAAAAAATAAAAAAAAAACAGTGAATGTTTGAATTTGACATTTGATAATGTCAACTTTAAAGATAGTAACAAAGAATTATGGAAGTCCGGTCCTGACCTACTATTCATTGCTCAAACTCCGCACGGCCAATGCCCCTATCCCCGCTGCCCTGCACGCCTGGACAATTTTGTTCTACAGTATTGGGCTTCCATACACCTTTAAACTTCCTTGAAGAATAATGATTAAAAACATTCTGCACCACACACTTCATTTTTAATGAATCGACGATTGATTTGAAGCGCGGCTAAAAATTTTCACCGACGGTCATATGTTCGATTTTCGTCCACAAACTGGCAATGTTAATCAACGCTTTTGATCGCGACGATTAAAACTGCTTAAAAAGAACGAGGTCTGTGGGGACCTTTATTCCCTTTAGTTCCGTCTTGTTGAGTTTGAAAAAAAAGAATTTTCTCCTGCCACCAACATAATAAATTCAATAAAAAGTTAAACTTTTAGTTTAAAACTCCTTAAAAGGGTTCAACAGGGGCTCCGTGCGTCTGATAAACTTATTGCGAGCATCATTTGATAGGAACAAAGGTGTATCTTTTATCGAAATACGTCTAATAAATGATGTAATAAAGTGACGTTTTTTTAAACGGTTAGGATTATCGACATGAATAAAAAGTCTTAATTTTTGGTGAATAGTTAAAGGTTTGTAAAAAACGTTGTCCAAAATTATTATCCATACAGAGCGTAAAAAAGGGGGTGTTGGAGTGGCACAGCTAGTCCGTTTCTGCAGCTGTGAGTACTTCACAACACTTCCTTTGTTTGTACTTTAAAGAGTCTTACTTAGTGTTACATTTTTTTAAAATAAAATTGAAATATACTTGGTGGTTCAGTAATAATGTCTAAAAAACTTGATTCCATTGGAGCCAGTATTTTCAAAAAGGAGACCTATACGAAAGTTTTATATAAACTTGTATTCTTTTCAAATATTTTTTTTATATCCGAGAGATTTCCCACATTTTCCCGGACACCCTGTACAGTTATATGACAAAACACAAGGTTCATATCTAAAAATTATTATTATAGATTAAGATAAGAGTATCCATAAACAAAAATGTTCAAAAAGAAAGTTATGCTTAATTTATATCTAATGTTTAATAAAAGGCGTGTGTCATTAAAATTCTTGAAGTAATGATCGAACGCTGTAAGAACAACACCGATACGTCACGGTTCATATGGAAAACCCGTATAAAACCGTGACGTACCCGGGTTATTTTTTAATTTTTCGATCTTTTTATTATTAGAAAAGTAAATTTTGCAGCAGAAAGTAGTTATATTATGACGTCAGCAGATGAGGCCTTCAAGAAAAATTAAAATAAACCCAATACATTTTTATGTTTTTTTTTTTTTCATATAACTGCATAATGTTTGGTCGGTAATTTACACATTTTCAATGGACATTTTTTTAAAAACCAACAAAGGTAGGACTAGAATGTATAGTTGGATCAGTATTAGAATAAAAATTCGGTTTTCTTTGAAAGGAAAAAAAACATAAAAAGTGGCCAAAAAGGGTTTGATTTGAACTGCGGCCCTAATACCGTTTCCCGCGATTGAAAAAATAATCATATAAAAAGCAAGGCGGCCGCCAGTAAAAATCAAACCTTTTTAGCTACTTTTTATGTTTTCAAAGGGCACCGAATTTTTATTCTAATACTGATCTAACTATACTACATATTTTATATAAGAATAACACAAAATTGAATTTAAAAAATATATAGGGTATTCCATTTAAAATATCAAATTTTTTCCCACTTTCAGTTACACCGGAAGTAACAGGCAGATAGATGGTCTTACATTCAAAAACGGCATCTAATTACATAATATACCATCCTAAAAATACAGTGTTATTTTTTCGATTTTTTGAAATTATCAGAAAATTTAAACGTCTCTTTTATTTGCTCAAACTTTAAACGTTTACAGTGTTTATTAAAGAAAATAATTTAGTGTTTTATTAAAATGTTGCACAATCTAGTGGTACATGATTTGCATTTAAGTCTTTTTAGGTTTTATTAATTTCGAATTTCGATAAAATTTATAACATAATAACAATAATTATATTACTTTTTAGTCCTATAAGATTATATAAAAAGGGTGCCACAGATTGAGTGCATCATGGGGATCTCGAAACGTAAGAGATACGAAGTCGGTTAAATTATGGCAAAGTTGCATTTGGGTGCCTAAAATAGTAGAAAGTTGTAAATTCCAGTACTGGAGATATCCGAAAAACCCAAATTTGTTGATTTCGTTTTAATTTTCTGACGTTATTTAAGAGATGGAAAAAACAAAGACACTTTCTCATGGCCATTTTTAAGTCTTTTAAAACAGCGTTAAGGGATTTTCCGTACGACGTTTCGTTTTCGTTAGACCATATCAACTTTATTTTTAAATGGGGACTCAAATTTTTATTCATTTTTTTTTAAGCAGTTAAAATCCCAATTACAATGATGTAAACATTAATATTTTTTTGTTAAATAAACATATTTTCCTAAAAGACAATGAAAAAAAGAATTTTCTTATAGGGCGTTCCATATTTGTTAATAAATATTTAAATTTATACATTTTGTAATTGGGATAATAAGAGGTTAAAATTAAATAAAACCGGGGGCCTATTTAAAAAATAAAGTTGATGATGGTCAAAGAAAAACGTCGTACAAAAAATTCTCCCAAACCCTTTTTTTAAACTTAAAAGTGGCCCAAAAATGTCTTTTTTTTCCATATCTCTTTTTAAAAAACGTCAAAAAAAAAAAAACAAATCAGCAAATTTCGGTTTCGGATATCTCCGGAATTAGATTTTACCTTTCCCAATCGGCATGTTGTTAGGCCCTAAATCGGGGTTGCATTTATTTACGTTCTTACGGTTTCCGGGTCTTCCAAAAGGTGAACCCTTCTATCTTTCTAACGAGAGTGTTCTCAGGGGGTTAGTATTATTATTAAAAATTTTTGTATTAAAATACAAATATAAATGAATGAAAAATAAAAAATAGAGTTTATAAGTCTTTGGACTTGGTTTTACAAATTTTGCAAAAGAAAAACACTGAATATATGAGATACTGATATGAATTTCCTCAAAAACCAATGCAGTATCTTATAATTGATTCACTTAAATAAATAAATTAATAATAATATAAATAGATCTGAATTCTTAAGATCAGGATGTGGTTCTGCTATATCAACCTAAAAAGATCATTAGCTTTTATAAGTCTGCTGTGTATTATCACCAATGTCCTAACAAAGTGTTCTTGTAGGTTTTCAAAATGAAGTTCCTAACAGCCATTTGGGTGTTACATTTTTAACCGCTCAAAAGGGGGAATCACCCAAAAGGTTTTGGGCTGTCAAACCATTACAAAACCCCAGCAGTGGATACTACTCAAAAGAGGGTATACCTACCACAGCGTTGAGACTATGATGGTAGAGAGTGTCGACTACGGACACGAAACCGATTCTGAAGCTTTAAGGTAACTAACAAATACGAAAAATTATACTTTTTTGCACGAAAAAACTATTAAACTTCTAATAACTTAAAACTTAAAAAAGAAATACTGCCAGGGAGAAAAAAAAATTAAAAAAATCTGCCGGTTTTTTTGTGGCTCGTTCCATTTCTAAAATATGACAAGATAAATAACACTATTTGATATTTTGTTTATTTTTAGTTATAACATCTGGTTGAAAGCGATGTATGGAGAAATTGCTGGAGATTTTGAACCATTCAATCAAGCCTGGAATACGATTGAAAACTACCTTATTCCACAAACACAGTACAATTCAGAGAAGTAAGTAAAAATATATATGTCTGTATCTCAAAATTAAACAATGCAAAACTCCTGTCACTTAACATACCACCAGAGCTTTAAATTATTTCTGAAAATTTTTCCGAGCACACGAATATTTTGAGAGAATTCATTATATTATACTATTATAATATTATATTTAATCACTGTTGTATTTAATACAACAGTAATTACGAGGTTGTTGAATTTTTATCAAACTTAAGCCTAAAAATAAAATAAAAACTGCTATATTAAAAAAAACTCATGAACATTTTTAAAAAATAATGAAATTAATAGTAATTTTAATAATAAAAATATCAATTTTCCCCTTTTTTTTCTCAAATGTCTCACAAAAGGAAAATTTCCCCCTTAATTAGGTGTAATTTTGCTTAGAAAATTTATACCCATCCCTTTGGCTTTATAACAAATTGGTTATTGCACCTGATTTTTTAAAAAACCCGATTAAAATATTTAAAATTTTTTTTGTTTGGCAGAATGAAACCTGTTGGCCAGAGTACTTAAAGAAACAAACTACCAACAACTTTAAAACCCCAAACTTTAGCTTTGGAACACTATAAAATTTTTATTAATTTTTTGTTTATTAATAACTTTTTTAATAGCAGAATATTTATTATTTTCAATGCAAACGCCCTTTTTTATGAAAATAGCCAAAAAGCCGCCCAGACAGTCATTAAAAGATTGCAAGTGCACGCGACAGGCAGTGAAACCAGTAAAATAAAATTATTTTGTTGCTTTCAGATAAAATAATAAAAAATCCTATTATAAAAACGTAAAGTATCTTAACCATTCTAAAATATTAATATTTTTACTTTCTTTTTCTGGATTATAACATTTTTTTTGAGTTTTATAAATGTAATGAATTTTTAAAACATTTTAAAATTCTAATAAATATTTTAGGGGGCCTTACTGTCGAAAATAGCTGGACTTTTGGGATTTCCTCTTTCCAACAATATGCTAACAAATCGCCGTCGACCGTCGTCGTATTGGAAGTGGAACAGGGAAAATTGTTGTCGTTCTCTTTTCAATCTGGAGCCATACCATATGTATCCTACTCCATTGCATTAAAATTGGCATGCAGCTTTTGCTATGCCAATCGTGTATAGTTCTCTATTACTTCGAGAAGACACACTTTTTTATTTACCCACTTTATTTAAGAAAAAACTTGTACAGAAAAATTAAAAGTTTAAAAGGTTTTTAAAAAGAGCCAAATTACAGATAATATGTCAGTTCGTTGTAATTAAACCCATGTCAAGCACAGTTATCGTGACTTTTGAAGTCATTTGACCATAATTGTCTAAATAAAATCGTTGTATTGTACAAAAGAATCGTATAGTTTTTCTACATGCGCGTTTAAAATTATTGCAGATATAATCCTCAAACTCCTGGTGACACTTCAGGTGTTACAGTAGGCCAAGACCCGATCTACAACGAATTGAAGTCGGCATACGGAGATGACAAACTGCACGTCATGCACTGGTTACTGGATGTAGACAACGTGTATGGATTCGGAAATATACAGGTAGGGAGAACTGAAAATTTTGACTAGGGGTGTTGCGGATGCAAATTTTTTCACATCTGCGGATGCGGATTTTTGAACGCCCACACTGCTCTTGTTTTTTACAAAAAAAATATGTATTTTTAAGAATAAAATTAGAAGAAAAAAATTTTTTATTTTTAAAAAAAGTTTTTCCCCTTTCTAATTTTAAGGTCGTAAATTAAACCGGGCTACTGAACAATTGTTGCCTTGGAACCTTAATAACCGAATGTTCATGGGTTTTCATTTTTCGTTAAACCCAAACCTTTTAAACAAAAAAAGTATGAAAATTTTTCCAACCGTAAAACAAATGAAATTTTCCCCAAATAAAAAAAAAAGGTTCAGGTCGAAAAAGTCCTAAAAGGAATCTTCGCTCCTATTGGTCAATGATCACGTGTGGAGACCGGGCCCTCCCAATTTCTTTTGAGCAACTTGTGCAACATCGCATCGCATGAAACTTCGCATAGATGATGCAAAAGTGATGAAGCAATTGCGGATGCGGATATTCGCAACATCCCTGGATTTGACAGATACCAAAAGCAGTCACAACAACCGATAATAGTTTTTTTGGTATGGTTTTCCAAAGTTGCGGCAAAGCCGTTTTACAATTTTTTAAGGGTTTTGGGGTTGATTAAATCTGAAGAATTTGTAATTGTCTCAGTGCGGGACCCCCGGGTTTTAAACCCTTTAGTTGGGGTTTGGGGCGCTAAAAGAATTTTTAGTCGGAATCGTTTCGTTTTTAAGATATGGATCATCAAACTAACATCATTTTCACTTTTCCTCCTTTTTTTTCACAATTCTTAATTAATAAATTGGCACCAATTTTATAAATACCTTTAAACCCTTGTTTTTAAATTTATTTAACCTTTTTGTTTGCGAAGTTTCCTTTTAAACCCCCCCCATTTTTAAAAAATCCCTCACATCCTTTCCTTTTTGAAATCGGTTTCCAATTTAAATGGAAAAAGAAATAAAAACAAGTTTTTAAAAGGTGTTTATAAAATATTGTGTGTACCAACTTAGTTTAAAAATCAAGAATTGTGTGCAAAAAGAAGGAAAAATATAGTAAAAATGGGGTTGGCTTGATTTTTAAGTTCGACGATGGATATCTCAAAGACGAAACGTTTTCGACTTAAAATGGGTCAAAATCGGCGTTGCCGCAACTTTCATCACATTTTAAAATCAAACTAACCTCATTTTCACTATCCCTCTTTCTTTTTGTGCACAATTTTTGATTTTTAATTCTAAATTAGGACACAATATTCATTGTTTTTATGTTTACTTTATACCTTTTTTCCAGGACATTGAAATGCAAAACGTCACTCTCAACCGTCGTATATGTATGTATACACAAGTGAATTTTTCGGCAAACAAGGCCGCGGGGTTTGAAAGTAAAACTTGGCAATTTAATGGAATAAAGGTGTAAAATAAATATAAAAAACAAGTTTTTGAAAAGCGTTTATAAAATATTGTGTGCCAATTTAGTGTTAAAATCAAAAATTGTGTGCAAACAGAAGGGGAAATATAGTGGAAATATGGGGTTAACTTAATTTTTCAAATTTGTTGATGTATATCTTAAAAACAAAACGTTTCCGACTACAAATTCTTTCAGATTCGTAATCAGCGCCCCAAAAAACCTAAGTACACAAATATTGGTCAAAATCGGCGTTACCGCAACTTTCGAGACAATTACCGTTTTTTAAATAAAAACTGATAATTTTAATTTCACAGGCAGAAACAAATAAGAACACAATTTAACTTCGTTCTTCTTTAAGAAAGTTAATTTATTTTCTAGGGACAATGTGAATTGGGCCCCGGCGCAAATGGACCATCATTTGTGAATAATGGACCGGGATCTGTATTTCAAGGTATTACCTATCCAACATGTGACAATTTCAAATACGGCGGCAGCAATGGATTTTCGGTAAGTACCATACGATTATGGCTATTTAACAAATAATGGTATTAACGTTGATTGAGTAGTGTTTCAAAACACTACTCAATCAACGGTATTAATAAGGGTGTGCTTACGTCACAACGATTTGGCTTGTGCTAGAGTTTCTAATTTTAAATTGGACAAACCTGACGTTCTTCGGCTTAAACACATTATTATGTCTTCTATTAAACTTATCTGCTTAATTTCATAAGAAACTCATCTTGATTTCATCTAAAGAATAGCTGTTCACCTTCCTAATGACCTCACTCTTACCATGTGAAGCTTCATCTTCTTGTACAATGACGAAGGGGGAGGAGATCTATTCCTTTTTATACGTATTTTTACGGCTTCTTACTTTATTTAAGACAACCTCAGGTTACCTGTTCCTGTTGAGTCTTCATTTTCATTTTTAATATTTGTAGTGGTACGGTGGAAATACTCCAAGCTGGCAATACAGCGCAGCACCCGACGCAGACGCACGAGCAATTTTGGGTGCGTACTGGGCGTCTCAATGGGCAACACAACAGGGCAAAACGTCTCAAATTGCGTCGACTTTGAGCAAGGCTGCAAAACTGGGAGACCATCTGAGATACACATTCTTTGATAAACATTTTAAACAGGTAAATTATCCACCATTTTTTGACTATGTAATATAAATTTGCATGAATTAAGCTCACTCAATTAGTTATATTAATGTTCAGATTGGAAACTGCATCGGCGGTACGAGTTGTCCAGCGGCCAGCGGTAAAGAAAGTGCCCATTACTTGATTTCCTGGTACATCGGTTGGGGTGGAGCAATAAACACCCAGGGAGGATACGCGTGGAAAATGGGCAGCGGAGAAGCGCATATCGGATACCAAAATCCGATAACTGCCTATGCTTTGATAAACGATCCAAATTTGAGGTAAATGATATTTTTCTACTTTAGGCCAATCAATAGAGATTTTTCGCACTCTTAAGATGAGCCGGAAACAACCTGTGCCACTTTTTAAAACATGGCAAATAGATGAATACCCTCAGCGAATTTGTTTACAGTAATTGTTATTAAGTTTAAACAATAAAAACTGTAAACAAATGGTATTTTTTTAGTTTTTCGCGTATAACTCAAAAACTATTAGAGATATAGCGATGATGTTAATGGGATTTTTTTATAAAATGAAAAAACCTACAAAATGTTTTTTATAAAACTTTTTCTGAGCATTTCCCGCCGAGAAAAGCTTCTTAAGATGGTTTCTGTCGAATTTATAGTTTTCGATTTAGGGCTTGTCAAAAAATTAAGGGCTTTTTTTGCGAGGCTCACCGTTTTAAGACGGATCAATATATTTTTATTCTAAAAACTTCATATGAAAATGGAGATCAAAATCTTTCTCTTCATATTTTGAATTCTTTGCTTAGAGGGTGGGAAATCGGTAAAAAAGTCTCTACGGTAATAGCAACCTGCATATATACTCTCCTCCTCCGCTGACTCGCTCTTAATCTTTATACCGAACGGAGATATGATTTTTAGAATTTTGTAGGTTTTTTCATTCTCTAAAAAGTCCCATTGACACCATTGCGATATCTTTAATAGTTTTTAAGTTATACAGGCAAAATTAAAAAATACCTTTTGTTTACAGTTTTTTTTGTGTAAACAATTACTGTAAACAAATTCGCTGGGGACAAACCCTGGGTTTTCATCTATTTACCATGTTTTAAAAGGTGGCACAGGATGTTTCCGGGTAAAGGACATGGCACACTTCTCATGGATTTGAGTCACCGACAGATTTTTTTGAAATTTTAGTATTTTATTTCCAAATCAGCATTTTCTTTCGTTGCCCCAACCTTGTAGCTATTCAGGGTGATACCATAAAATAAAGCCAAAAATTCTTATAAATATTTATTTTATTTATTACAAAATATTGTCTAGTTCCCCAGGACTGATAAAATAAGGCATTTTTTATATAAAAAGAATATATATTCCATACAAAGTACTTTTTTTTATCGTGTACAGGGTTTTTATCTGACCATTCTGTCATGACCTACAGGGTGCACAATTTATTAATGAACCAACAAATATACAGTAGGCCTAAATAAAAATATTTTATTTTTTCTAAAAAAATCGAAAAATTTCAGACCAAATAAAACAGTTTTGCAAGTCTGTCAACCCTACCAGATATTGTTTTTCTTATTGAACTACTGTTAAATTAACCATAAACAAAAGTCAGGCTCTATAACTAGGAGGTTAGTCTAGATGCTGCTGACTCTGCGACTATTTGTGAACTTACTGACTAAATTGTATTTTGCAGACCATCTGGCGCTACAGCTGTCCAAGATTGGCAGAACTCCCTTCAAAGACAGTTGGAGTTTTATAAATGGGTACAGACTGCTGAAGGACCTCTCGGAGGTGGAGTCACAAACTCTTGGAATTCAAACTATGAGGACCCACCAGCTGCTGTAAAGGTAAATAAATGTTTTAAACTTTTAATTCTTTTTTAATTTATCTGATGAGTAAAAGTGGTGAGATCCTTAAAAAATGACATTAATTTGAAAATATGCGTTACAAATCGATAAGATAAAAACGTTGAATATTTTTCTAGACAAACACCTTCCACGGCATGTTCTACGAAACCCAACCCGGATACGATGGTGCCAGTAACTGGTTTGGCATGCAGTCATGGACTGCAGATCGTCTTGCACAATACTACTATATTACTGGTAAAGAAAATTATACCTACAATATAAGTTATAGCCTTCGAGCATATACGATTAAAGGCCGCCGAGCGAGAGAAAAGTTATACCTCGGTGTTCTTTCTTCTTCACACGCTCGTTCGCCCGACCAAATGACAAGGCTGCCTCCAATGGTATATTCTCGAAGGTAATATCAGAAGCGTATGGTTGGGACGGCAGGAGCGCAAGATTTTTAAATTAAACTCTCAGGATGAGTGTGTTTTTTTAATCTTTAGAATAGACTCCGACAAAATTTAAACTTTTGTTCTTGACATTTAGTGCTATGATGCAGCGCCGGAGTTAAATAACCCTGGAGTTATATAATCCTGGGTTTATATAACAGCAACGTTACATCATAGCACCAATTAGGGGTATTCGAAATATTTGCATAAGAAAATTGTTGAGTGAAAACATTTCAACTGGCTTTGGTTTTTAGCAAAACACAGACAATTGTGTAAAATTTAGGATTTTTTTTATCTTGGGACAATCCACAAAATCTAAGTCCTACGCAATGTGCCGTGGGTGTCTGAAGTGTGGTAATACTTGGTAATAGGGAGTTTGTTCACACGAGACTTAAATATTTGAAAATTTGGGGGAAGAGGAAAAACTTCTGCGGGTAGCAGATTACATAGTCTGACAATAAAATTTGATCAAATTCCTCAAAAAAAAAAAAAAATACAAATAGAAAATTGGATTTTGAAACTTACAATTAGATTTTTCTCTAAGGCGTTTCAAAGAAAAATCAACTTTTTTTGCAAATTCAAAAATGAAAATTTTATATACCAAGCTGTTGGTCCCATGTCTCACTTAAAAAAAAAAATAAAAAAATCAGTGCTGCCTCTGCTTTAAAATAAAAAAAAAACTTTTTTGGATGTGGGGAGTTTGAACCTTCAAGGTCATTAAAATAATTGCATTTTGAGGCAATATGTTAGAAAATGCAGAGATACCTTCACGAACGTTACAAAAACAACTAAAATTATTAAGAATTTAAGTTTTTCTAATGTTTTATTTTTGATTTTTAGGAGACGCAACAGCTAAAGAAGTACTGGATAAATGGGTCTCATGGGTGCTCAACCAAATTCAAGTTAGCGGCACCTATTTCAGTGTACCCATAACATTATCTTGGTCGGGAAGCACGCCTTCCGATGCACACGCCAATGTTGTAGGTTCCGGAAATATGGTAAGTACCAGAGTAATTCATTAATTCTTGTCTCCCATCTTAGAAGCTATAATCTGTTTGTTTTCTTTTGAGAATTGACACCAGTTACTAAATTCAGGAACAGATCGATTTGCCCTTTCAACAGTCGCTTTCATATTGTATTCAGAAATTTAAAAAAATCGTGTTGTCAGCATAAACAATCGTTTTAATTGGACAGATGCACCTTATGGGCATGTCGTTAAAGCCCTGGAGAACTTCTGTCCGTACCTCACCATCTGACCTACATTTGTCTATCACTACTGCCTGCCCTCTATTAGTCAAATATGATGCACCCACTGATAAGCAACACCTCTAACC
This sequence comes from Listronotus oregonensis, assembly GCA_019359885.1. NCBI lineage: Eukaryota > Metazoa > Arthropoda > Insecta > Coleoptera > Curculionidae > Listronotus > Listronotus oregonensis. Next base: position 21,615 of record JAHBCN010012703.1, read on the forward strand.
CCCAATTCGGCCACAAAAACTTATGGTTTACAGTGTCAAAGGTTCTACTAAGATCAAAGAACAGTTCTGTTGAATGAGCTTAAAACCGTTTTGAAAAGCCCGTAATAATTTATATTTTTTTAAAAAGTTGATTAATTAAGAATTAAAAGCACTGTCAAGAACCTTGGCAACCTGACTCTGAGCACAAACATTGCGCTAATTATATGGATCCAGTGGTGAAAATGAAATAATTCAAATTACTTGTTTTTTTTTAACTTTTACTTATTAATTAGGAAGTTACGTATTTTTTTCAGATAGGAATCGCAAGTTCCATAGCTCGTACGCTCAGTTATTACGCTGCCAAATCCGGAAATTCTCAAGCCAAACAGGTCGCTAAAGGTTTACTGGACGCCATGTGGACGGGTACCAGAGACTCCATAGGATTATCCGTAACCAGCACCCTGAGCTCCTTTACAGGTTTTAACACTAAGGTAACACTTGATTAACAAAAGTCTATAACCGCTTAATTTAAACTTTACGACAGCTTCACTATTTCGCTGTTTTTTGTGCTTCAGCTAAAGCTTCTGACTGTGAGAATCATTCTACTCTATTAAAAAACTTGAGATTTATGGATTTTGTGGTGTCTCTTTAAATTGGTTCAAGTCATATTTTTCACACACATTGTACGTTTGTTTTTGGACCTTTAGTGTTTTTATTACATATAAATGCCCTCAGGTATCTGCCCCTCTTTACACTCCGTTACTTCACATCAAATCACGCTCCCGCGCTCTGTTTTTCGTCACACATTTTGCGGCGTAGCCCGCGTCTTACGATTGAAGGCTATTATTTTATAGTATTTTATTTGATATCACTTTCTATAATATAAATGGCATTTGTGCATATAACTATTTTTTACTTTTTGAGTAATTAAACACCTAATTATAAACATCCATATTTGCAACTTTAAAAATGACGATTTTTCTATTCAAACTTTCATCCCCATTTTAACCCTAACCCCAAAGGGGAAATGACAAAGTTTAGAAGCCTAATTACCAACTTCCATATTAACAACTTTAAAATGTAACGATTTTTTGATACCAACTTTCATCCCCATTTTAAACTCCCAAGGGATGTAATTTTTAAAATGTTAAAACAGATAGGAGGGAAGTTTCCTAAAATCCTTTCTTCGATAAAGTCTCCTATTTTTCTGGGTAATTAGAAGTCTAATTACCTACTCCCATATTTTCAACTTTAAAAATAACAATTTGTACGCACAAATTTCATCCCAATTTTAACCTCCCCAACAGACGTAATCTACAAAATATACAAAATAGCCTAAATACCAATTCTTATACTTCCAAGTCCAGTAATGATGAAGTTCCATTTACCCCCCATTCTCCCCCTTTAGGGGGTGAGTTTCCTAAAAAATTTTCCTAGCCTATGTTTATCAGGCATAATGTAGGATTCTAATGGTAAAAGAATGTTTCAAATCAGTCTTGTAGTTTCGGCGCCTATTCAATGCAAACAAACAAACAATCAAATCTTTGTATGGATTTTGCGAGCTTATTTGCCGTGGTCTGTTGGTATTTCTACCTGACGTTTCGTCTACTACTGCGGCAGACATTAGTAGTCGAAACGTCATGTAGAAATATCAACAGACCACGACGTATAAGCACGGAAAATCCATACAATGTGGCCGTGAAAGCTTACACACTTCAATCAAATCTTTCCTCTTTATAATACATATTAGTATAGAAAACAATATTAATACATGCACAGTTACGGGCGAAAAATCCCGGACACTTAGGTTAACATTTTCTGTCATATTTTCGAAATTGCATAAACTGGGTTTTTACCTTTAAGGCCTTGGGCAATTAAACTGGTAAAAAACGAGATTTTTTTAAATAAGTAATGTTAATTGGATTAATTTTTAATATAATTGAAGAGTGCAAACTCTTCCATAAAAATTGACTGGTTAATAGGAATATTATATATTTCGTTTTCAAATCTGTTAAAGTAACAGAAAGACAAAAATATTAAAGATATTAATAATAATAATATTTATTGATGTATTCTGTAACTCGCCCATTATAACAAGATTGAAAGGTCTTATCATCTGTAAAAACGACATTTCTTCAAAACTTTAACCCTTCTTGTAAATACTGCAAAGCAAATCCCACTTTCTGCTCTTTGTTAACAGCCGTTAAAAATGGTTTTATAACAGCAGCACGATTTCTAAAATTGGATCTTTCCTTGACGCGGCATCTTGGTACCCAAACAAATCCAGGAAATTATGTTTGTCTCTGTGCTTTCACGGCTGCTTGGAATGTATGGTTTTCCAAATAAGTAACCAGGGGCCCGATTCTGTAAGCAATTTTTTTGACATTCCTTTTTTCTACCTCTTTCGAAACAGTGACAAACTTATGAATCACCCTTAAGAGCAACAAGGACATGTGATCCCTATTTTGACATTCTCTTTCCTTATATTTTTACAGAATCCCAGCTCAGTCTATTATTTTGTTCCTTGTTTGACACTCTTTTTCTGCCACTTTCCCACTATCTATTGAATAAGCCGTTTTTTTGCCACTTTCGCTTTAAATCTTGAACGGTACCTTTGGGTAAGTTAATTTCCTCAGATATTTGTCTTATGGCGCGACCCTCTTCAAATAACATATTCAATCTTGGCAGTAGCGTAGCGCCAGCGATCTAATGGGGGGGGGAGGGGTTTTCAAAAATTTTATACAAAGATTTTCAAACAAGTTTATTGACAATGATAGTATAATCTTAAATCTTAAATTAGGTTATATATTAAAAATACGGCGGACGGACAGACATATTTTTTTATTGTTGATTTAGACTTTTTTTGACCCAAACAACACATTTTTGATGAAATCCGGAAAAGCTAATTTTATCGTGAACCTAATACCTCTTCGTAATGTTGTATGGAGGTAGATCACTTTGGTTGTAATACTGTATATGTATTCAGATATACCTGAGACAATTAACTTCAATGACGTCAATTTTTCAGTAGAAGCTCTGTGATAACTTGCTTTTTTATGCTCCTCAAATTTCTCGAGTGCTTGTTTCCAGTTGCAAAATTTGGATACTACAGGTTGTCCAAGCTTCTGTTTACCTACATTAACCGATTTAACAGTAGGAGGGCATAAAGAACAATATTTACAGTAAGCGCCATCTTTAGTGTCAGAATATGCTAGCCACATACTTTCCGAGCCACTGAAATTGAAATTTTAAATTTCTGTCTCCACTACTGGGAATGTTGAAGCTTATCTGTGGAACACACACCCTAAAATAGAAAAATAGTTTAAAGTCTTTGAACATGTTGTTGTTCAGGACATTGTACTCAATTGAAATCTACATGGAAACCGCATTTCAATAGCATAAACCGTTTACAAGTGAATAAGTAAATAAATAAACATTTTTTGAATATTTAACCACTCATTTCAACCTTTACAACTCCCGAGTTTCTCCGAAAACGGAAAATACATTTGACCCAAGTTGGACTAAAATTCATACTGACAGACAGTTTCTTATACTTAATACGAAACCTCAATTACATCATCATCCCAAAACCATTCAAGCACTTTGGCTTACCTCTGTACTTTGATCCGTAACGATTATTTCGAATTTGATGCATGTCTTACTTTTCATTGTCTTCAGTTAAATTATTTTTTTAAAAATAATTTAGTTTTTTCTTTGATTTGATCGCTTTCCACTTTTCTTTAAATATTATCACAAGCCAACAAATCTGCATTAAAAGTACACCGTACTGCCTGACCACGTGATCATACTTGTTGGGCTTACCGCCAGCCATTTGGGGTTAATTTTTTTTGTCTCATGGGGTGGGTTTTAACCCCTAAACCCCCCCCAGCGCTACGCGCCTGAATCTTGGTCTCAGTAGTTCGTTCAGTCAATTCATTTTATTAAAAAAATATTCTGTGCTAAATATACAGGGTGATTCATGAGAAAATGTCAATACTTCAGGTACGTAATCAAGGTCCAAAAATAAACATAAAAGTCTTCGGACTATTGTATGCACTGTTGTTTTGACCATGCATGCTCGGTAACCCCTGTCCCCGACGTTTCACCTCATTCTGTATGATTTTTGTGTTCTTTAACTCTAATTTCGAGTGGTCTTTTAAATTTCTCAATATACAGAATGATTCATGAAGAAATGTCAATACTTCAGGTACGTAGTCAGGATCCAAAAATAAACATAAAAGTCTATACAAATACGGGTCCTCAAGGCCTTCGTTTCCGAAATACAGGGTGTTTATCAAAGAGCTGACATGTGCTTAGAAGTAAATGGTGGAATATTTTTAAATTATAAAACCTACTTATGTTTGGTCAACATAACTTAGAACAATAATTTTATTGAAAATAAAAATACATATTGTTTAATTATACATTTTGTTTTTTTTTTTTTGCTATAATAACATCAGATGCGTCATATTTTTTTAAATCCAAATATCTCAAAAACCGTTGCTCATATCAACTTTTAACAGGTATACCTTTTTGGCGTAAAAATATCAAAAGAATTATTTAATTTACTTAAAAATTTAATACAGTGCCGTACCAAAAAGTTCTGATTGTTCAAAATAGTAAAAAGACGAGTAGGTGGCACCCCCTACAAGTAAGAGCCGTACTAAGATTAGGTTCGAATCCGTCATACCAAAAAAACCCCGGGGACCAATTTTTAC